>JALPQD010000087.1:5341827-5434490 GCA_023101885.1 Typhlomys cinereus
CAACAGTCCTGTGGTCCTGAATCACCCTACTGTGCGCGCAGGACAGCGCCGTAACAGCCTTGCCACTAGTGCGTGCAGGACAAGTGCCGTGACAGCATCACCCTACTGTGCGCGCAGGACAAGTGCCGTGACAGAATCCCTAACTGTGCGCGCAGGACAAGTGCCATGACAGCATTCTCTTTTATTCTTTGTTTCCTCCTGCTTCAAGAATAGCTCCCCACGATAAAGCCACACAACGCCATCATGCAATTCCACCACACAACGCCACCACGCAACGCCACCGCACAGCTTCATGAGGCCCTGGGCTCTTCCACCACGGTCCGTCCTGTCACTGCCCTCGCAGAGGGGCCGTCAGGAATCAGCCCAACACTTATGCCGCCCCGAGACACGAAGGGGCTGGTGGCAAAGGAGACAGAAGGCCCAGCTCTCAGTGTGCAACTGCTGGGGGGTGCGGGAAGGGGGGTGTCACCAGCGTCGCGCTGCCAGCCTGGTCGCCTCACACAAGGCGCACAGCTGCGCGTGAGCTTTTTTAAGAGAGTTTATTCTAGGCCTTGGGATGTGAGATACTTTAAACGAATTTTATTTTAGAAGCTCTGTGTATCGCTGTCTCCTTGGGGCCTTCTGGAATGAGCACAGCACCATGCGTGACACATGTCCCCATGGGCACACACATGCCTGCACATATACGCACACTCCATGTGCGCCCACGACACGCACACATACAGAAGCACGCATGTGCACACATACATGCTTACACACGAAGACACACTGCAAACACGCACTGCATGGGCACAGGTGCGTCACCCTGGGAAGAAGCTGAGAGGCTCCCTCCTCTTCCTCTCTCTCCTCCTCCTTTCTCCTTCCTCTCTCCTCAGTAACAGGTTTGCTGGCAACTCCAGCTCTGGCATATTTAGTGCATAATTTAGATTTTCTAGGAGGAAACGTGACCCAGCTCTGGAAAGACACCCTCAGACCCTAAATCTTGAGGGGTGGGCTTTTTCCTAAGTTCATCTGTGGAAAGTGCAGGGCTTGGATCTGTGATTAAGTAAACCACCATTCACGGGGGCTACAGGAGCAGAAACATGGGGGGGCGTGAGATCAAGCACTGACTACACGCCTCCTCTGAGCACCCGACTGGGCTGCGAGCACTGAGCACAGGCTGTGAGCACTGAGCATGGGTGCGAGCACGGACTGGGCTGTAAGCATGAGCACAGGCGTGAGCACTGAGCATGGGCTGTGAGCACTGAGCACGGGCTGTGAGCACTGAGCACTGGGCCGGAGCACTGAGCACGGGCTGGAGCACTGAGCACGGGCGTGAGCACTGAGCACTGGGCACTGGCTGGAGCACTGGCTGTGAGCATGGCATGGGCGTGAGCACTGAGCACTGGCACTGAGCTGTGAGCACAGCCTGGGTGCGAGCATGGGCTGTGAGCACTGGGCACTGGGCTGTGAGCACTGGCACTGGGCGTGAGCACTGAGCATGGGCTGTGAGCACTGGCACTGGGCTGTGAGCACTGAGCACTGGGCCGTGAGCACTAGCCCGGGCTGTGAGCACTGAGCACGGCGCTGTGAGCACTGAGCACTGGGCACTGGGCTGCGAGCACTGAGCTGTGAGCACTGAGCACTGGGCTGTGAGGCAATGAGCACGGGGTGAGCACTGAGCACTGTGGCACGGGATGCGAGCACTGGGCTGTGAGCACTGGCACGGGCTGTGAGCACTGAGCATGGGCTGAGCACTGGCACGGCTGTGAGCACTGGGCATGGGCGTGAGCACTGAGCACGGGCTGTGAGCATGAGCCCTGGGCGTGAGCACGGGCGTGAGCACGAGCACGGGCTGTGAGCACTGGGCTGTGAGCACGGGTGCGAGCACTGAGCCTCGGCGCTGTGAGCACTGAGCACTGGGCTTGAGCAGTGAGCACTGGGCTGTGAGCACTGAGCACTGGGCTGTGAGCACTGAGCCCTGGGCTGTGAGCACTGAGCACTGGGCTGGAAGAGCACTGGGCTGTGAGCACTGAGCATGGGCTTGAGCATGAGCACTGGGCTGGAGCACTGAGCACTGGGTGTGAGCACTGAGCCCTGGGCTGTGAGCACTGAGACTGGGCTGCGAGCACTGAGCACTGGGCTGCGAGCACTGAGCACTGGGCTGGGCACTGAGCCTGGGCTGTGAGCACTGAGCTGTGAGCACTGAGCACTGGGCTGTGGAGCACTGAGCCTGGGCGTGAGCACTGAGCACTGGGCTGGAGCACTGAGCACGCTGTGAGCACTGGCCTGGGCTGTGAGCACTGAGCTGGGTGCGAGCACTGAGCACTGGGCTGCGAGCACTGAGCACTGGGCTGTGAGCACTGGCACTGGGCTGTGAGCACTGAGCATGGGCTGTGAGCACTGAGCACTGGGCTGTGAGCACTGAGCACTGGGCTGTGAGCACTGGGCACTGGGCTGGAGCACCTGGACTGACTGGCTGTGAGCAATGTGCACTGGGCTGTGAGCACTGAGCACTGGGCTGAGAGCACTGAGCATGGGCGTGAGCACTGAGCACTGGGCTGCGAGCACTGAGCATGGGTGCGAGCACTGAGCATGGGCTGTGAGCACTGAGCACTGGGCTGTGAGCACTAGCACTGGGCTGTGAGACTGAGCATGGGCTGTGAGCAATGAGCTGGGCTGTGAGCACGGGGCAGGGCTGTGAGACGGAGCACTGTGGCACTGGGCTGTGAGCACTGAGCCCTGGGTGTGAGCAACTGAGCCCTGGGCTGTGGAGCAATGAGCACGAGCTGCGAGCACTGAGCCCTGGGCTGTGAGCACTGAGCACGAGCTATGAGGCACTGAGCCCTGGGCTGTGAGCACTGGGCACTGGGATGAGCACTGGGCATGGGCTGCGAGCACTGAGCACTGGCTGGAGCACTGAGCACGGGCTGTGAGCACTGAGCCACTGGGCTGGTGAGCACTGAGCACGGGCTGTGAGCACTGAGCACTGGGCTATGAGCACTGAGCACGAGCTGTGAGCACTGAGCACGAGCTGTGAGCACTGAGCCCTGGGTTGCATCTCTGCTCAGAACGTTTCTGGGAGTGGCTTCCTGGGTGAGAGTCTCTCTTCACTGGAGCAGTGGCAGGACCAGGCAGAGCAAATGCCGGGCACAGCCCAGGACCTGGCTGGTCCTGGGACTCGGAGGTCCTGGGCAAACAAAATAGAGCGTGTGGAAGGCGCCCTCTCTCAGAGGTGCGTTTATTTCTCCAGGGAAGTTTGAAAGAGCCTTTGACTTCAGTGCGCTCAAGGCAGAATTACATTCGAGCTCCTTCTCGCCCAGCTGGTTAAGACTCCAGCCTGGGAGGCCCGCAGAGAAGAACTACAGCCCTGAGGGGCCCAGGGTGTTTCCAGCATTGCTAATGAACCTCATGAGGGGGAGACCACGAGGGGCTGCGACCAGTCTTAATCCTCAGAGGAACATGCTGTTCCTAACAACGCACCCCGCTTTCGCTTTCTCCACACCTCGGGCTGGGCTGCTGGGGAGCCGCACGGACTGCACCCCTGTGTGGGTTACTACGTTCACTTACGCGCCCGTTTGCTTAAGCGCTCGGCGTGCCCAGGTTTCTGAGCACGCACTGAAGCTCCTTTTATAGGGTCACCTGTAGCCCCCAGCCTCCTTTCCCCTACGTGTCGTGCCTCTGTGTGCCCCCCACTTCCAGCATCATGTGACCCCTGGGTCGCTCTCCGGCTTGCGGGGCCGGGCTTCTCCCTCCGCCCAACGCTGCTCTGCGCTTTCCAAGGTCCTGCTCAAGACCAGCTCTTTCAGGACCGTTCCCAGCGGAGCCCACGCCGGCCACCGACCCACGCACAGCAACGCCTAGGCCCCTCATCGGCCACACTGGATACAGCACCCCTTTAACCCTCAACGGGCTGGGACACCTTTCACCTGCAGCAGCCAGGCTGTACCGGTACAAGAAATCTAAACCGTGTTCTCCTAAGCGGACGAGGAGGCTTCGTCCTGGTGTAGGAGCGTCTGGTTATAGTTCCTGGTCCAGCCAGGCAGGGAGCTCACCCCAGATCCACACACGCAGCACTGCTGAGGGAGGGAGGCGCCCACCTGGCCAACAGCGTGTCTGATCCACATACAAAGAACGCAGCTCCTCAGCCCGTTCCTCCACCTCATCACCTGCTCAGGGACCAGCCCTGCCCACCCCAGGCGGGGTCTTCCCGCCCACCACAGGCGGGGTCTTCCCGCCCACCACAGGCGGGGTCTTCCCGTCAGTCAGACACTCCCCTGCAGACTTGCTCAGTGCTCAGCACAACGACTAGCTTCTCACAGCAGCGCCCAGAGCTCACAGCCCTCAGTTGCCACGTTGATGCTGACGCCAGCATCTAACTATGACGTCACCTCTCCAAGGAGACCATAAGCTTCTGGGGAGGAAGAGAGGGTGTGCTGCTCTTCTCTGACCAGGACACATCTTTAGTCTCTCTTACCTGACTCCTCTTCTTCCCCTCTCAGCTCTTCCTCTCCCTGTCCTCTCTTCTCTCTTCCTCTTTTGCTTTCTCCTCTTCTTTCCCTTTCTATCTCCTCCAAACACTACCATATCTCCAAAAATCCCACGCATATCTTCAGATTTCTATTTCTGGCTGGGACCTCTCTTCAGAGCCACGCCTACATCACCCCTTCCTTCAGAGCCACGCCTACATCACCCCTCCCTTCAGGGCCACGCCTATATCACACCTCCCTTCACGGCCACGCCTATATCACCCCTCTCTTCAGGACCAACGCCAATCACCAGACGACCCCGAGGATAATCACCGCACGTCCCTACAGTAATCACCACACGCCAAAAACCACCACACCGGCCACAGCGCACTCCCCCACACGGCCACACCATCTCCCCTCCTTCTTCACCCTCTTTCCCCTCCCCCCCCGCCTCCTATCACCCACGTCCGCCTACCTCTTCACAGCCATGCCTGTTATCAACCTGTATTTTATGGCATCCGTGAAAACAACATCTTTCATACGGAACACTTGGCTTTCATAGAGGAAGGTCCTTTCCACGGGCCGATTGCCTCTGCAGCCCAAAGCCTCTACACAAACATGATGGTTCCGATAGGCAGAGGGCCGACGCCCCCACTCGGGCGGAGCACGCTGGCTGCAGCCACAGACAGTCCTCCATCCGCAGGGAAGCAGGAAGGGAGGATCGGGACGCAGGGGTCACATCACCTCCCACAGGCCACTTGCCCTTTGGGTGGGTGAGCAGATTACGAAGGGAGGCTCCGGGTGAGCAGCCCAAGCTGCCCCCGTCTAGGAAGCATGCCGTGTGGCCCGGCTGTGTCCAGCAGGCATGCGCTGCCCCTTCACTGAAGTGGACCTAAGTGGGGACCGGTAGGCCGTCCCCCAAAGACACAATAGCCAGACAGTCAGTTTTCTGCTTCCTCAGAAAGAAGGCTGGAATCCCCCCGTGACTGCTGAAAAGACGTTCTAACCACGCAGACTGACGCGCACAGCTCGAGGCTTTCTCACCACACCAATGTGTCTTGCCGGTTGGTGAGTCAGGGTCTCATGTGAGGTATCATCACTGTGGTCACACCTGCCAGTTTGCACCTGCCGTCCACATACACAGCTGACCTTGCAAACTCAGGCACTGCTGTACCCGGGTTTTCAAAAGCAAAGCGGTCATGCAGCCAGCAAGAGGACCCCGCGACACCAGAAAGCCACATCCTTTGCGCTCTTTGGACCCCAGAACATCCCCCTAGCTGCATCTTGCTGACCTGATCTGGAGGCAAATTTCCTCAATTAAGTGTATGAATAGGGATTCCACTGCCCCTGAGGGATGTAAGCTAGCTCATGAAGACACGGGGTGAGGAAGGAGACGAGGCCGAGAAGAGGACGCATTTAAATCACTTAATGAAATGGACATTAAGGCGGGAACTCTGTGAACACTGATTCTCCTTTGTGGAGGAATGGCTGATTGGCTAACTGCCAGAAGAGTCTTCCTCTAAAAGAGATCATTTGGAGCTGACAGGAAGCAGGGCTGCTAGTAACATTGCTAATGCTTACAAAATCCTGACACTTACAAAAGATTTCAATGCTGCATGCAAATGTCAGCTCTCCGGGGAGCAAGTGCGCAGGGGAAATGCAAATCACTAGCCTGGGCATGTCGCACAAACGCCTTTGCTGGCTTTCAACAGTGGGCCCCTGAGTCACACCAATAGGCCCCTCCCCCTTGTCAAGTAGCGGGGTCCCCTGAAAGCTGGCTCTCTCTGCTCAGTGCTCACAGCTCGTGCTCAGTGCTCATAGCCCAGTGCTCAGTGCTCACAGCCCAGTGCTCAGTGCTCACAGCCCAGTGCTCAGTGCTCACAGCCCAGTGCTCAGTGCTCGCAGCCCAGTGCTCAGTGCTCGCAGCCCAGTGCCCAGTGCTCACAGCCCAGTGCCCAGTGCTCACAGCCCAGGGCTCAGTGCTCATAGCTCGTGCTCAGTGCTCACAGCCCAGGGCTCAGTGCTCGCAGCTCGTGCTCAGTGCTCACAGCCCAGGGCTCAGTGCTCACAGCCCAGGGCTCAGTGCTCACAGCCCAGTGCACAGTGCTCAGTGCTCTCAGCCCAGTGCCCAGTGCTCACAGCCCAGTGCTCAGTGCTCACAGCCCAGTGCTCAGTGCTCACAGCCCAGTGCTCAGTGCTCACAGCCCAGTGCTCAGTGCTCACAGCCCAGTGCTCAGTGCTCGCAGCCCAGTGCTCAGTGCTCGCAGCCCAGTGCTCAGTGCTCACAGCCCAGTGCTCAGTGCTCTCAGCCCAGTGCTCAGTGCTCACAGCCCAGTGCACAGTGCTCACAGCCCAGTGCACAGTGCTCAGTGCTCTCAGCCCAGTGCCCAGTGCTCACAGCCCAGTGCTCAGTGCTCACAGCCCAGTGCTCAGTGCTCACAGCCCAGTGCTCAGTGCTCACAGCCCAGTGCTCAGTGCTCACAGCCCAGTGCTCAGTGCTCGCAGCCCAGTGCTCAGTGCTCGCAGCCCAGTGCTCAGTGCTCACAGCCCAGGGCTCAGTGCTCACAGCCCAGTGCTCAGTGCTCGCAGCCCAGTGCTCAGTGCTCACAGCCCAGGGCTCAGTGCTCACAGCCCAGTGCTCAGTGCTCACAGCTCAGTGCTCACAGCCCGAGGCTCAGTGCTCGCAGCCCAGTGCTCAGTGCTCGCAGCCCAGTGCTCAGTGCTCGCAGCCCAGTGCTCAGTGCTCACAGCCCAGGGCTCAGTGCTCACAGCCCAGTGCTCAGTGCTCACAGCCCAGTGCTCAGTGCTCACAGCCCAGTGCTCAGTGCTCACAGCCCAGTGCTCAGTGCTCACAGCCCAGTGCTCAGTGCTCACAGCCCAGGGCTCAGTGCTCACAGCCCAGTGCTCAGTGCTCACAGCCCAGTGCTCACTGCTCATAGCCCAGTGCTCAGTGCTCACAGCCCGAGGCTCAGTGCTCGCAGCCCAGTGCTCACAGCCCAGTGCTCACAGCCCGTGCTCAGTGCTCACAGCCCAGTGCTCACAGCCCAGGGCTCAGTGCTCACAGCCCGTGCTCAGTGCTCACAGCCCAGTGCCCAGTGCTCACAGCCCGTGCTCAGTGCTCACAGCCCAGTGCTCAGTGCTCACAGCCCAGTGCTCAGTGCTCACAGCTCAGTGCTCGCAGCCCAGTGCCCAGTGCTCAGTGCTCACAGCCCGTGCTCAGTGCTCACAGCCCAGTGCTCAGTGCTCACAGCTCAGTGCTCGCAGCCCAGTGCCCAGTGCTCAGTGCTCACAGCCCGTGCTCAGTGCTCACAGCCCGTGCTTAGTGCTCACGGCCCAGTGCTCAGTGCTCACAGCCCAGTGCTCAGTGCTCACAGCCCATGCTCAGTGCTCACGGCCCAGTGCTCAGTGCTCACAGCCCAGTGCCCAGTGCTCACAGCCCAGTGCTCGCAGCCCAGGGCTCAGTGCTCACAGCTCAGTGCCCAGTGCTCAGTGCTCACAGCCCAGTGCCCAGTGCTCACAGCTCAGTGCTCGCAGCCCAGTGCCCAGTGCTCAGTGCTCACAGCCCGTGCTCAGTGCTCACAGCCCGTGCTCAGTGCTCACGGCCCAGTGCTCAGTGCTCACAGCCCAGTGCTCAGTGCTCACAGCCCATGCTCAGTGCTCACAGCCTGTGCTCAGTGCTTACAGCCCAGTACTCAGTGCTCGCAGCCCAGTCGGTGTGCTCAGAGGAGGCGTGTAGTCAGTGCTTGATCTCACGCCCCCCCCATGTTTCTGCTCCTGTAGCCCCCGTGAATGGTGGTTACTATAATCACAGATCCAAGCCCTGCACTTTCCACAGATGAACTTAGGAAAAAGCCTCACCCCTCAAAGATTTAGGGTCTGAGGGTGTCTTTCCAGAGCTGGGTCACGTTTCCTCCTAGAAAATCTAAATTATGCACTAAATATGCCAGAGCTGGAGTTGCCAGCAGACCTGTTACTGAGGAGAGGAGGAAGGAGGAAGAGGAGGAGGAGGAGGAGGAAGAGGAGGGAGCCTCTCAGCTTCTTCCCAGGGTGACGCACCTGTGCCCAGTGCAGTGCGTGTTTGCAGTGTGTCTTCGTGTGTAAGCATGTATGTGTGCACATGCGTGCTTCTGTATGTGTGCGTGTCGTGGGCGCACATGGATGTGTGCGTATATGTGCAGGCATGTGTGTGCCCATGGGGACATGTGTCACGCATGGTGCTGTGCTCATTCCAGAAGGCCCCAAGGAGACAGCGATACACAGAGCTTCTAAAATAAAATTCGTTTAAAGTATCTCACATCCCAAGGCCTAGAATAAACTCTGCCTAAAAAAGCTCACGCGCAGCTGTGCGCCTTGTGTGAGGCGAGCCAGGCTGGCAGCGCACGCTGGTGACACCCCCTTCCCGCCACCCCCCAGCAGTGCACACTGAGAGCTGGGGCCTTCTGTCTCCTTTGCCACCAGCCCCTTCGTGTCTCGGGGCGGCATAAGTGTTGGGCTGATTCCTGACGGCCCCTCTGCGAGGGCAGTGACAGGACGGACCGTGGTGGAAGAGCCCAGGGCCTCATGAAGCTGTGCGGTGGCGTTGCGTGGTGGTGTTGCGTGGTGGCGTTGCGTGGTGGAATTGCATGATGGCGTTGTGTGGCTTTATCGTGGGGAGCTATTCTTGAAGCAGGAGGAAACAAAGAATAAAAGAGAATGCTGTCATGGCACTTGTCCTGCGCGCACAGTAGGGTGATTCTGTCACGGCACTTGTCCTGCGCGCACAGTAGGGTGATGCTGTCACGGCACTTGTCCTGCACGCACAGTAGGGCAAGGCTGTTACGGCGCTTGTCCTGCGCGCACAGTAGGGTGATTCAGGACACACAGGACGTGTTGATGAGCCCGGCTTTCCTGGGGTCTGACTGGTGTGCACCTTCTTGTTTGGCTTACACATATCTTCCAGCTCCTCCATGGTGAATCTCTACTGTGGTTTAGTGAGAACTCACAGAAATCCAGTGGGATGGTGCCCCCTGGGGCAGGGGCTTGGCTTGGCTGCCCTGAGCTTGATTTGTGCTGGGAAAGTTGGAGAGGTGAATGTTCCCAGGAGAAAGCTACCGTGGGCTGTTTCAACTGTCTCGTTGACGGAAGGAAGCGTGCTGCCGGAGGGTCTACGCGTGAATGTGGATTTGAATTCGACCTTCCCTGAGGCCTTTGGGGCAGGGCTAGTTACTGTCTCCAGTTTCACAGAAGAGGAGGCTGCGGGGACGGCAAGTGATCATTTACTTTCACTCAGCAGAAGTCAAACATCACACACCATCTCCGTGGACCCTCCCAGGTTTCAGTCACAAGGGGTCTTCCCGGATAACCCCCCACGCAGAGTCTGTCTGCTTGCCTCTTCTGCACCTGCTGCACGTTGGCAGCTGACTCCGTGGTATTTCAGATCTTGTGCAGCAAGCACTTTGCTGAGTGAGCATCTCTCCAGTCCCACCACGTAGATTGTAACCGTGGTTTCTATCACTTGGATAACCGGTCCAAGTGAAGTGGGGTGTTCACAAGACAGTTCCACTGTCATCTTACTTGGTTCTGGTCACGTGGTCAGAGTAACCTTTGTAAGGACATTACAATTATCCTGGTCTAACCATGAGGAAACTTTCTGAAGTTGTGCTAAGTCTTCTATGCACATGATTCAGGAGTCAGTTTCCAGCCATGTGACATTCAGAGATGCGTCCTGAGGCCTCAGAAGGGGAATGTGAGGGGTGCAAGTCTCCTGCCGTGGACCCACACAGACTGTCATGTCACGAGGTGATCAAATCTTAGGGACCCCATGACCAATGCAGCCCCTCCTTAATGCAGATGTTATCCAGCACAGGGCGTGTTACACAGGCTCCTCCCTTCCTCCGCCTTCTGGATCTCCGTCCCCTGGCTCTCATAGCTTTCCCCCAACATGGCCCCCATCTGCCTAGAGTCCGCACTTCCTTGTCCTTTGCTTACGACACATATGTAATGAGTTGCTGTGAGGTACTGACATCTGTCACTCACTGTTGTCTAAGTGCAACTCTGGTCTTCTTAGCTCAGCACTCGGCGTTTGCATGTGGACGCGGCCAGCCTGGCTCGCTGCCAGCCGCGCTCCTGCGCAGTGAGAGCCGGCTTACGTTTTGTCTTGTTGGTTAGACGAGTTATCATCACCCATCACCACTCCAAAGTACGACCCCCTTCCCCCAGGCAGTATTGCTACCTGCGTAGGTGTATCTGCTGGTCTGTCTGCCATCCTTTTCTAGAGAACTCTCTGGAAGCTTTCCCTCCTCCTCTAGCATGGCTTTCTCCTCTTTAGCTCTGCTGTCTAGCAAGTGCAGGATTCTCTCTGTCTCTGGGCTCTATCGCTATTTCCCCTTGTTCCCCCCTGCCCCCATCTTTACCGTGAGATTTGCTGGAACACAGCTTCACACAACTTTCTTAGAAGAGAATTGTGGGAAATAACTCTTACCTTTTATTCAAAAAGTTGTTTTGTTTTACCCTCGCACAACGATGCTGAGATGTTGGATTACAGGGGGAAGGTGGTTTCTTTAGAACATTCGAAGGTCATTTGTCTTCTAGCTTTTGCCCTTATTGTTGAGAAAAGCTGCTTCGGCCCTTGTTTCTCTGCACGATCTGTCTCGTTTTCTCGAGGCTTTAATGCAATGTTTTCGATGTTCTCAGATTTCACTGTGTCGAGTATCTGGTGCCGTTCACGCGGCGTCACGTGGATGTGGAGGAGGGAAGCCTTGGTCAGGACCCAGATGGCCTTTCGCGGAATGTGCGCTCGGCTGGGCGCATTGTGCTCTGGCATGGGTGCTTTTCTCCTGCATCTGTGTTGGGGCCTCAGCCACACGGATCCCACCTCTCTCTCTCTCTCTCTCTCTCTCTGCACTGCCACATGTGTGTCAGAGCATGTGTGGGAAAGATCGCAGGATGACCCAGCCTCGGGTGCGATCCTCACCTTCCACCTTAGTTGACACACGCTCTCGGTGCCTGGGCCACTGTAAGCCAAGCTAGACGGCCTGTGAACTTCCGGGGTTCTCCTGTCACAGGTGCAGGGCGCTGGGGTTACGGATGTGCTCCACTGTGCCTGCTTTGGGGAGTTCTGGGGCTCCAAACTTAGTTCTTCACACTTGCACGGCAAGCACTTTACCCCCTGGGGCGCCTCACCTGCCCTACCTTACGGTGACACTTCTTGACTTCTCGCCTGGTGGTCCCTTCCTTATCTAGGGTATGTTTTCAAATGTTACTGTCGGTCTAATGGGTATAAAAGGGCAGAGGTATTCCAGTGGCTAATCCTAGGGGAGCTTTCTGCACAGTCAGTGAATCTTTTGAATGCTTTGCCCGCTTCTCCACTTTACACTTTTTAAGAAGCCCCTTTCCCTAAGCTGTTGTTTCTGGCACAGCAGGTTTGGCCCAGGCCGTTGCCACACCCTTAGGTGTATGTGGTGGTCCCAGGGGACCACGGAGGGAGGCTCCTGGCCATAAGCAGCCATGATTTGGGGGTGTGATAGCCACCCAGCCCTCCGCTGCCCTCCTGTGTGCCTTGGCTGTTTTAGGCTTCACCAGGAAGGTGAACAGGGTTGAAGGTCACTTACTAAAATATTCCTGATTTCCTCTTCCTTTGAACTTCCAAATTCATTCATGACCATGAGGGACTAATGTGGAGAGATGGCCACAGCTGTCTTAAATGTCCATGTCCTGATGGACAGGCCCTGTTGCCTTCCTCCTCGGAGGTGGACAAGGCTGTCATTCTGGAGCAAGCCAGTGTCCACGGCTTACGAACGGTAGAATCCCTGCTGGGAAGACATTTCTGCTCACTCCAGGATGCATGCTCGGGGCCGCATGCTTCTGCCCTCGCTTGCACACTGACCCGGTGCATGCTTGGGCGTGGCATGCATCTGCCTTCGCTTGCACACTGACCCGGGGCATGCTTGGGCGTGGCATGCATCTGCCTTCGCTTGCACACTGACCCGGGGCATGCTTGGGCGTGGCATGCATCTGTCATCACTTGCACACTGTCCTGCGTTGCTTCTCTCATCTTTCTCTCTAGAGGATCAGGCTTCATGAAGCTTCCTAGCACCTGGGCAAATGTGCCTCAGGGCAGATCCCAGGAGCGGAGCCCGGCAGGGCCTGGGAAGCTCCGTCACTTGCTGTTCGGCTGCTGAATGGCCCACAGATAAATTCCTCTTGCCAACTGTCCCCATAGCTCCATGTAAATATCCAAACACTCATGGGTTTGCTTCTGGGCTCTATCCCATTGCACTGACCTAGCTGGTTGTCCTTTTAAACTTAGATCTACCTATCTATCTATCTATCTATCTATCTATCTATCTATCTATCTATCTATCTATCTATCTATCTATCTATCTACCTATCTACCTACCTATCTACCTATCTATCTATCTACCTGTCTATCTACCTGTCTGTCTGTCTCTCTGTCTGTCTGTCTATCTATCTATCTATCTATCTATCTATCTATCTACCTACCTATCTACCTATCTATCTATTTATCTACCTATCTATCTTGTCTGTCTGTCTGTCTGTCTGTCTATCTATCTATCTATCTATCTATCTATCTACCTACCTACCTATCTACCTATCTATCTATTTATCTACCTATCTATCTTGTCTGTCTGTCTGTCTATCTATCTATCTATCTATCTATCTATCTATCTATCTATCTATCTATCTATCTATCTAGTGTGTGTGCGCGCCCCCTCTCCCCCCGCGGTATATCAAAGGGCACTGCATGTCCCTGTAGAGGACCAAGAGTGACTTCAGGAATCATCCTGGATTGCTTCTACCTCCTTTTTGCTTCACTCTGGGTTTTCCCAGCCATACCCACCAGGACCAGAAGTGCGACCCGCTGCCATTTCCACCTGATGTTTTTATGTGGCACCTGGGATCTGAACTCAGGACCTTCTGCTTGCAAGGCGGTCTTAACCCCAGAACAGTCTCTCCAGCTTGATTTTCCCATTTAAAACAGAAGAGCTTCATAACCTCATTGATAACTGGTGGGCACACCTCGCCTCTGTTGGGTTCTTTTGCAGGATTTCATTGGCTGTTTTTGCATGTTGACTCTTTCCTATGAATCTGGGAGCTGGTAGAACTCCTCAAATCTCTCTTTAATGTCTTGACCACAATTTATTAGGTCTGCTTTGACCTGTAGCTGAGCTCTGATAGCTAACATTGTCTTTGTGCTGCTAGGATGAAATTCCTGACACTGAGCAAATTATAAACAACGGACGTGTCTCACGGCCCTAGAGACAGGAGTCAAAGATCAAGATTTGAGCGTTGGTGTCTGGTTAGAACCTGTTCTCTGCTTCTTAGCAGCTTTAGAGCCGCCATGTTGGGGTGGTCTCTGAAGATCTTCGAAGGTCATGCCCAGGGCTGGAATGACTCTGAAGAAACACACCCTAAAGCCACTCTCTGTTCATGAAAGGATATGGGGAGTAGCTCCCCATTGTTAAGTGCCACCAGGAGGTAGGGCTCAAGATCAACTGGGTCCCAACGTGAACAGACCAATTAGAGGTAGAAGAAAAAAACCTCCAGTCAGGTTTGCAGACAAACTAACGCATGACAAAAGCCACCCCCTCCACCCTGCTTGCCTAACTGTATAAATGTACCTGACCCTGGCAGCGGTCTTTGATGCCTGCCCCTCATGGTATTTCTCGTCTGGAGGTCCTGAGTTCTTTCCCAGCTCCTTGCCCCTCGTGGATTCCATGCCTCGTCCCTCACGGATTCAGTTGTGAGTTCCGTTGTTTCTCTCCTCTGATAAACTCTGCCTTAATCATCTACGTGTTCTGGTTTCAATCTTTGACTCCTGAACACAAGAACCGGGACACATCAGACCCCAGAGGGACCCCGCATCACTTCCAAGATGGTGCCTTCCTCATCCTCAGAGGGGAGGGCTCTGTCTCTCTGGGGCGGATGGGGAAGCCTCGGATAATCAGATCATACTGAAACCTACTCATGAAAATCAGTCTCTCAGGCTTGACCCCTTTCCTGAGTCTTCTCCATCCCACTCGAGGGGAGGGGAGTCCGCAGGTTTTGGAAGGGCTGGTGTCATTCTTCAAACCACAGCATGCATTCCTAACCCCACCCCTACCCCCACCTATGGACATTTGCAGTGTCTCCCTACTTATTCTTTTTAAATTTTTTTTAAAAAACTTTGTGTGTGTGTGTGTGTGTGTGTGCGCGCGCACGCGCGCGCGCGCATGCGCGAGCGTGTGTTGTGTATATCAGAGGGCACTGTGTTTCCCCGTGGAGGACCCAGGGTGACTTCATGAATCATCCTGAATCACTTCTACCTCCCTCCTTTTTATTTTGTCACGGGATTTCCTAGCATTTTGTTATGCTGTTTCCACCTGGCATTTTTTACGTGGGACCTGGGATCCGAAGTCAGGACCTTCTGCTTACAAGGCAGAGTCTTAACCTCTGAATCATCTCTCCAGCCTCTTCCTGCTTATTCTTAACAGCCTTGCCTCGTTCCTGTTGGGCTTTGGGTGCCAGGAAGGTGGGTGGCTGTGGCGAGTCATTCCGCATCTGCTGAAGCCTTTTGTTAGCTCTGGTAGTGCTGGTGGCTGAGTGCTCTAGACGGGCGATTATCTTGTCCTCGGTAGTGACTGATCTATTCTTACGACTGTAACTCCTGTGCATTCAACACTGTGCTCTGCTTGGAGGTTATCGAGTGGAGTTTGGGCCAAGACAGGAGAAAGTGTCTTTTTCTGGAAGCGAGTGCGAGGGCTTTGTCCATTTCTTTTTCCTCTTCAGAGCTGTCGCTCTGAAGATTTATTCCTTCTGGTCTTCCAGGACCTTTTACTGCACGGATGTGTAGTTTCCTCCCTGCTTTATGGCCGTTGTCGATCTTAGGATCAAGTTATTTAATGCCCCGAGCTATGAGTGGCGCACATTTTCTGATATTTCTAATATTGAATCTTCTCCATTCCTGGGGTAGATCTTTCTCAACTGGAATATTTAAAATCTGCTGTCTATTGTCATTTTAAGCTAGAGAGTGGAAGGAAGTTTAGCCTCTGGCTTTCTCTGACATCATCTTGTCATGACTTGGACCCCAGGGCCTTGCTGATGCACGGAAAGGCTTCGTAGAATAGTTTCTTAACCACCAGCAGAGCTTGTCTGCTCGGGTCGCCACAGAGCCGAGCCGCAGCGAGGTTCAGAGCTACGCAAACCTTCTGTCGTGTTGCTGGGCTTTTTGTTGGGAATTCTGGGTCACTCTTACCATCTAGATTCCTAAACCTCTTGTTATGAAGTAACAGAGATTTCAAAATCTTCCATCAGTGATTTTGAGTGACTTCCTTTCGTGGCTTATCTTCTGGATTGTAATTGCTGAGGCTGCCTGCTTTGGCGTTCCCGTAGCCGGCGCTGTCCGCCCGTGGAGAGCTGCTGGGGACGTGTGGCTCACCCTGTCTGCACATGTAGCTCTCCGCTCGCAGGACGTAAATACTTGTACTTACTGACCGTATGGCAAAGCTCCCAGCAGCCGACGTTCTTCATGGTGAAGTGAAGGTTCGTGAAGATGAAGAGATGGGAGCGGCCCGCTGCTTAAAGGAAACAAGTCCTGCAGGACCACGCGTGGCAAAGCTGACCGTGAATGGAGAACACAAGGAGTCTGGGCTTGTCAGCGGCGCCACCGAAGGTGGAAACTCGGGCCCGGTGCGAAGCTCTGGCTCTCCTGGCCTCGCTCTGAGCCCTGCACCCGGTGTGGAAGTGCGCGCCGCGCTGGGAACAGAACCACCGCTCGGGTGTTCTGTGCTCTCCTGGGAACGTGGTATTTAGGTCTCAGCAGCAAGCTGCTGGGTGGCCTGGTCCTGTTCAAAGTCTGTACACCTGAGAGGGATGGAGGGGCTGCTTCTGAGCATCTTCACGCGCGCGTGACTTGTGGACGGATGCGATCGTGATGCGTTTATTGGCGGGGGGAGGGGGAGATGTCTGGTCATTGCTGACCGCACCTGGGTGTGCGTGGGGTTGAGCGTGGCTGTGAAGGGCCGGCTCGTTCATCCTCCCGGGATCTGCCCTCTTAGCAGGAACAGGGAGGGAGGGGCACGTGCTGGAACAGATTGCTAACTGCAGTCAGCCCAGGTGTGTGGGGCAAGCAAGGGAAACGGCCTGTTGCGGAGGTGGGGGGGCCTGTGCTAGATACATGGTGTCAGCTTGTTAGTGGGGGCCTGTGGTAGGTACATGGTGTCATCAGCTTGTCAGTGGGGGGGCTGTGGTAGGTACGTGGTGTAGCTTGTCAGTGGGGGCCTGTGGTAGGTACATGGTGTAGCTTGGGGGCTGTGGTAGGTACGTGGTGTAGCTTGTCAGTGGGGGCTGTGGTAGGTACATGGTGTAGCTTGGGGGCCTGTGGTAGGTACGTGGTGTAGCTTGTCGTGGGGGCCTGTGGTGGTATGGTGTAGCTTGGGGGCCTGTGGTAGGTATGGTATAGCTTGTCAATGCCTGTGTAGGTATGGTGTCAGCTTGTCAGTGGGGGCCTGTGGTAGGTACATGGTGTAGCTTGTCAGTGGGGCCTGTGGTAGGTACATGGTGTAGCTTGTCAGTGGGGGCCTGTGGTAGGTACATGGTGTAGCTGTCTGGGGGGCCTGTGGTAGGTACATGGTGTAGCTTGTCAGTGGGGCCTGTGGTAGGTACATGGTGTAGCTTGTCAGTGGGGCCTGTGGTAGGTACATGGTGTAGCTTGTCAGTGGGGCCTGTGGTAGGTACATGGTGTAGCTTGTCAGTGGGGGCCTGTGGTAGGTACGTGGTGTAGCTTGTCAGTGGGGCCTGTGGTAGGTACATGGTGTAGCTTGTCAGTGGGGGCCTGTGGTAGGTACGTGGTGTAGCTTGTCAGTGGAGGGCCTGTGGTAGGTACATGGTGTAGCTTGTCAGTGGAGGGCCTATGGTAGGTACATGGTGTAGCTTGTCAGTGGGGGCCTGTGGTAGGTACGTGGTGTAGCTTGTCAGTGGAGGGCCTGTGGTAGGTACATGGTGTAGCTTGTCAGTGGAGGGCCTATGGTAGGTACATGGTGTAGCTTGTCAGTGGGGGGCTGTGGTAGGTACATGGTGTAGCTTGTCAGTGGAGGGCCTATGGTAGGTACGTGGTGTAGCTTGTCAATGGGGCCTGTGGTAGGTACATGGTGTAGCTTGGGGGCCTGTGGTAGGTACATGGTGTAGCTTGGGGGCCTGTGGTAGATACGTGGTGTAGCTTGTCAGTGGGGGGCTGTGGTAGATACGTGGTGTAGCTTGTCAATGGGGCCTGTGGTAGGTACATGGTGTAGCTTGTCAATGGGGGCCTGTGGTAGGTACATGGTGTAGCTTGTCAATGGGGCCTGTGGTAGGTACATGGTGTAGCTTGTCAATGGGGCCTGTGGTAGGTACATGGTGTAGCTTGGGGCCTGTGGTAGGTACATGGTGTAGCTTGGGGCCTGTGGTAGGTACGTAGTGTAGCTTGGGGCCTGTGGTAGGGTACATGGTGTAGCTTGTCAGTGGGGGCTGTGGTAGTATACGTGTGTAGATTGTCAGTGGAGGGGGGGTGCGCCCATCTGTGAGAACTGTGCAGGGGTGCTCTCCTTGACGGGGGAAGACCCAGCCCACGGTGGGCTCTCTCTCTCTCTCTCTCTCTCTCTCTCTCTCTCTCTCTCTCTCTCTGCCAATAAATGCATCTCGGAATCTCATCTGTCCCACCAGCACACATGAGGATACTCAGAATAGACCCTCTGGGCAGGTGAACAAGGGGGGCTGGTCCAGGAGTTGACATACCTCGGCACACACCCAGACAGACCTGTCTGTGCTGGACGGCGACATTCGTCCTCAGCGCCCTGCGGCCAGGTGTGACGAGTGTCCGTGGCCTGGTGTCGTGCGAGGCGCCTCCTAAGGCGGGGTAAGAACCGCACTGAACAGCTGTAAACCCGAACAAGCCCCTCGTTCCCTCCACAAGCCACGTTCGGCGGTGCGTTCGTGGGCGCATGGGGGGCTGCAGCCGGGGCCTGTTGCTGACCTGTGCGCGCTGCGCCAGGCCGCTGTGCTTCAGCCTCGTCTTAGCAGCTCGTGGGGTGTCCACCTGTCCCCTCCTGCTGTCCCCATCTCTCCTTTCCAGCCGGCGTTGTCACGAGGAAACGCAGCTCCTCAGCGATGGTGCGCGAGAGCCGTGTCCAGCCGCTGGATCCACACGGCTTCTGTTTTTAGCTTTTCCTGCTTAAAAATCAGCAGCTCCGGGTCGCTCTTGCCAAGCCTTGCCTCAGGCTCCAGCAGCCCCCCTTCCCCCTGCCATCTGCTCCCCAGATATTCAAGCTGTCTTCTCCCGCCACGGCCCCTCCACGGACATGCAGGGGGTCAAGGCTGTGCTGCACCCCCGCCTGCACCCCCGTGCTCCCAGCTTTGTTCTGCCCACATTCTGCAGCCTGCACCCCCGGATACCTGCTCTCCAGCCCCAGCAACCCTGCAGTTTCTAGGGACGGGATGATGACGGGAAGGTACAGAGAGGTTTCCATGGAGACGTGAACAGCATCTCACAGCAGAGGAGTAAACCTGTGGGACAGAAGTTGAGCTTGGCTCTCAGGGCGGGCTGGTTTGGGCGACATTCCTTTCCTTGGCGGTCCGTGTGTTGAAGGAAAGCTTAAAGCTGTCGTTAGCTGTCCCCGAGCTGTTAGCACGTTCTGTCAGTTCCTTCGGTTGGAAACGTCCTCAGACAGCTGAGTGGTCTGCCCGCCCACCCAGTGGGGGTCCAGTGCTGAGTGGGTGTCATCAACCAAGCCGAATGGGCGGTACCTGCATTTACCCAGAGAAGGGGCTGCGCTGACATCCGTGTGTAGAGAAAGTGGCCGCTCCGCCTCTGCCGGGTGTTAGAGCCCCAGGGGGGCCCTGGGCAGCCTGTGTGGATACAATGGTTCCAGCCAACTCGCCCGCCTCCCATCCCGAGTTCCCGAGGCACGTGACACGGAGGTGTGACGCTGGCTGTCATGGGGCGCCCTGGCTGGCTGCCGCAGATCTGTCTCCCAGGCAGGAGGGACGCGGCCCTAGGTTGGGGAGAAGGTTTCTGCTGTGCCTGCTCTTCTCTGAGTCCCAGGGGGAAGCAGCTGGCTCTTGGCATTGCTCCAAGTCCCCCGGCTTGCAGGGGCCTCTGATCCGAAGCAGCAAAGGAGCCATTCCTCCGCCGATCTCGGGGAGAGCCTCGCTCTTGAGCACTGTAGTATAAATGGGAGCCCAGCAACCTTCCAGACGCCCCAGAACAGCACCCCTCAACCTCCAGACACCCCAGGGCAACACCCCTCAACCTCCAGACACCCCAGGACAACACCCCTCAACCTCCAGACACCCCAGGACAACACCCCTCAACCTCCAGACACCCCAGGACAACACCCCTCAACCTCCAGACACCCTAGGACAGCACCCCTCAACCTTCTAGACGCCCCAGGGCAACACCCCTCAACCTCCAGACACCCCAGGACAGCACCCCTCAACCTCAGACACCCAGGGCAACACCTCAAACACCTCAGACACCCCAGGACAACACCCCTCAACCTCCAGACACCCAAGACAACACCCCTCAACCTCCAGCACCCCCCCAGGACAGCACCCCTCAACCTCCAGACACCCAGGACAGCACCCCTCACTTTCTAGACGCCCCCGGGCAACACCCCTTCACCTCTCGACACCCCAGGACAGCCCCCCTCAACCTCCAGACACCCCAGGGCAGCACCCTCAACATCTAGACCCCCAGGGCAGCCACCCCTCAACCTCCAGACAACCCCAGGACCGCACCCCTCAACCTCCAGACGCCCACAACAGCACCCCCTCAACCTCCAGACGCCCCAGGACAGCACCCCTCAACCTCCAGACGCCCCAGGACAGCACCCCTCAACCTCCAGACGCCCCAGGACAGCACCCCTCAACCTTCCAGATGCCTCAGGACAGCACCCCTCAACCTTCCAGACACCCCAGGACAGTACCCCTTAACCTCTAGACACCCCAGGACAGCACCCCTCAACCTCCAGACACCTCAGGACAGCACCCCTCAACCTCCAGACACCCCAGGGCAACACCCCTCAACCTCCAGACACCCCAGGACAACACCCCTCAACCTCCAGACACCCCAGGACAGCACCCCTCAACCTCCAGACACCCCAGGACAGCACCCCTCAACCTTCCAGACACCCCAGGACAGCACCCCTCAACCTTCCAGACACCCCAGGACAGCACCCCTCAACCTCCAGACACCCCAGGACAGCACCCCTCAACCTTCCAGACACCCCAGGACAGCACCCCTCAACCTCCAGATACCCACAACAGCACCCCTCAACCTCCAGACACCCCAGGACAGCACCCCTCAACCTCCAGACACCCCAGGACAGCACCCCTCAACCTCCAGACATCCCAGGATAGCACCCCTCAACCTTCCAGACACCCGAGGACAGCACCCCTCAACCTCCAGATGCCCCAGGACAGCACCCCTCAACCTCCAGATGCCCCAGAACAGTGCCACTCCCCCTTTTTGTTGCCAGGATGCTGGGGTGCTGTGTGGCTACTCTTCACTGTTGCTGAGAGAGCATCCACAGGCAAAGAACTGAAGGGGGAAAAGGCAATTTATTCACCTTAGGGCTCCAGAGGGCAGATGCAGCCTTCATGGCGCGGCATGGCTGGTGGCTGAAGCCGGCAGACATCCGGTCGTCCAGCGGGTGACGACTGAAGCCTGGAGGATTCCTGGAGAGTCTCTTCTTCCCAGTCTTCTGGTCTGTGGTTCCTTTTATCTGGTCCACTATTGGGGGTTCCAATTAGATCGAGGGAGGATCTAGGGCTGGTCTTCGAGTTGTAAGTGTACTGATCCAGGCAATCTCTTCAGGGGGTCTCAGCTGATCTTAGTTAATGCCAGTTCAAATTCCCACACTTTTAGTTACCTGTAGTCAACTGAGGTCTGAAAATATCACATAGAAAATTCCAGAAATAACTGATTGATAAGTTCAGATTGTTTGACCTCCAGGATTAACTATCTCAGGTTGACTTTCCTGTTTTCTGGGAAGAGGCCGCACCACCACAGCGCGGCTGAGTTCCTTGTTTTCCTGATTGTTCATGTTTATGAAATTCGGGTTTCCTTTGCCAGTTGAGCTGTTATCTGATCAAGTTGGCAAGACTCATCTTCATATCTCGTGGCTCCTTCTTGCACCCGGAGAGTCCTCTGTTCAATTTACAATTCCTCAGCATGAATTCTCTTCTCAGGGGTGTTTGCTGGCACCTGAGCTGGGAGATGGATGATTGATCTGGGGGTGGCTCCCTCCAAAGTGGAAATCCTGCATCCTAACTCTCAAGAACCTTCCAGCTCGAAGCAGAGACCTGAGCTCTGCCCACTGGCCCAAAGGATCGTGTCATGTTCTTATCTCCCAAGACCCCTAAGAATGGTATTTAGCACCACAGCACTCACAAACCATTGCTGAAGGCTCGATTCCAGAAAAGACACCCCAATGTTACCTCCCACTGTGTGTCCAGGGACTCCAAGAGCAGAGATGGGTTACAGCTGTGGTTTACTCTTCTATCGTTAATGACAGAAATCCCCCATTATCTACAATTCAAATTCCCACACTTTTAGTTACCCGTAGTCAACTGAAAATAACACATAGAAAATTCCAGAAATAACTGATTGATAAGTTCAGATTGTTTGACATTTAGAGTAACTTGATGGACTCTCCAGCCAACGTCATCCCCACCTGGAACGTGACCCTTCTCTGTCCAGTGCTGCACGGTGCCTGCCCGCTGGCCGCTCGGTAGACCACGGTGCCCGCCCGCGGGTCGCTGGGTAGACCATGGCGCCCGCCCGCTGGCTGCTCTGTAGACCACGGCGCCTGCCCGCTGGCTGCTCGGTAGACCACGGTGCCTGCCCGCTGGCTGCTCGGTAGACCACGGTGCCCGCCCGCAGGTCGCTGGGTAGACCACGGTGCCCGCCCGCGGGTCGCTCGGTAGACCATGTGTCTCTGTGCATGCGCCCATCCATCCCTCTCGTGGGCTGAGGTTGTGTCTGTGCATGCGCCCTGCGCCCTCCGTGTCCTGTGGACCCTGCTGTCTTCGCACTGAGCGCCTGCACCGCCCTCTCCTGGACAGATGCGGCATCTCCGAGCCTCTGCCCCACCTCTCGCTTCCTCTGTGAGCTGGACGTCTCTCGTGCCTGCCCTCCCCATGTACCATGCTGTCCCATGTCTGCACCCCGCCTTTCCTCTCATTGCAAGCGTGTGTCAGCTCGTATCTTTGCCCTAAGAGAGTGAATTTGTAGATGAAGACATTTTGACAGAAACCTCATTCTTACAACTCCTGCTACTTACAATGGTTCCAGTTCTCATTAGTCTTATTTCACGAGTGGGTGTGCACCTGGAGGTGCTGCTTTTCCAGACACTGTCCACCTTGTTTTTGAAGACAGGTCTCTCCAAGTAGCTACGCTGGCTGGCGGGTAAACCCCAGGATCAGCCTGTCTCTGCCCTCCTACTCATGATTACAAGCACGTGTCATTACACCCACATTACTACAAGCTGCTTTTTTAAAAAAAAATATGGTTTTCTGGGGAATGAACTTGAGTCCTTGCGCTTGTAAAGCAAGCACGTCCCCAATCCATTGTTACTTTTTTTTACTGTGTCTGATCTGAAAATTAAACTTCATCATAGTTTTGTATGCATAGGGGAAACTGACTTAGGACTTGGTACTGGCTGAGGCTGCAGGCGTCCTGGGGAATCTTGGGTGTGGCATGACCCACAAACACTTTACTATTATCATTTCTTTTTCTTTCTCCTACAGAGCTGGAGATGGAACTCAGGGCCATGAGCTCTTCCTCTGTATTAATTCTTCCCTGCTGTGGCCCAGATCTCACACTTTCTATTGTTTTATTTTCTGGCGGAGGATCCAGATAATCCCTAATCTTTCCTTCATTATGACCTATCACGCCCCTCACGCCTGATTCCTGAAGAGAAGGGATGCTCTTGGGGCTTCTCTGCCCGTGCACATAGCTAGCGTTGTCAGAGGACCATGTTATTAGTTAAAGTAGAAACCTGGCGAGATGGCCCACCCAGCCTGACCACCCGAGCTCACCCTGGAACCCACATGGTAGAAGCAGAGCTGACTCCTGCAAATTGTCCTCTGACTTCCATGCATGCACTGCGGTGTGCATGTTGTACACACACACACACACTCACATGTGCACACTCGCACACGCACACACACGCACTCACACAGGCACACACACGCACACTCACTTGCACACTCACATGCACACACGCGCGCGCAAGCACTCAGCAGATAAATAAGTGAATGTGAAAAATCTTTAGGCTTCTGGATTGTTTGATCTGCGTTTTGTCTCCTTTCTGCCCCTCACCCCATCATACAAAATGCCCTCGAGGATTTGGCCTCCCCCGCCTCTGAACCTACTCACTTGATCAGATCTAGCAGTCTGTGCCTACTTTGTAAAAATAAGTTCTATAGGCGTGAATCACTGAGCGGTTGCAGATTTTATGCCCCCATCTCTGAGGTCAGCAGCTCCCTCACAATTGCTTTTATTTTAACTCTATTTTCCTAAGCAGACATAGGACCGTTCTTACTCAACAGATACCAGGTGACCATGGACTGGGAAGGTCCGTGGCTGCATCAGGAGGGGCTGCCAAGATGTAAGGGAGGACATGCTTGCTTTTTGATACCCCCGAGGGGCGAGAGCAAGGAATGCTGGGCGGGTCGTGCTTTCCAGCAGGATCCTGCCGGCCCCTGTGACTAGAAACATTCCCAATGCTCCTCAGTGCTGTTCGGGACATGTATGTGAGCAAGTTTTCTTAGCAAAATACCCAAAAAGCAGCTAGGGAAGGAAGGGCTTGTTTCGCCCTGCAGTTTGAGGGCACAGGCCTGAGACAGCTGGTCACGTGGTATCCGCTGCCGGGAAGAAGAGAGAGATGGGTGTGTGTGGCCCGCTTGCTTCCTCCTTTGTCTGGGCCCACGTTTCAGGTCTTCTCGTGCCTCGGTGAACACGTTGCGGGTAGTTTCTCACAGACACGGCCCAAGGCTTGTTTCCATGGCGATGCGAGTCCTCCACGCCAGGGCAGAATGAAGAGGTTGCAAGTCAGCAGCTGTCAGAGCTGTGTCTGCGGGGACCCGGCCCAGGACGGGGGCGTGGGGCTGCCCTCCTCAGCCCTGCCGACGAGATGCCTTCTTGCCTTACAGGCCCGGTACCTCTCCCCGCAAGCCCGCCGCCGGCTGCACGCCGCGCTGGCCGCCTGCGCCACCTCCTTGCTCATCCTGTTCAACCTGGTGTTTATCGGGGGCACGCAAGTTGGGAAGATCTACTGGGACCGGATCTTCATACGTGGTGAGTCTCTGGGCGGCCCCTTCTTTTCCACGCGTGCAGGCAGCGTCTCGGGTGAACTCGGGGCTGTTATTGCCCCGTGTGCATGATGTGACCCAGGAAAGTGTCTGCTAGCAGCCGATTGTGTTCAGCTGTGACGGCAGGGTCCCCTGATCTTGCGTCTCCCCAACCCCTGTGATCCTTTGAACTAAATGTACCCCCCACTCTCCCTTCTTTCCAAGTTACCTTCCCCATGTTGTGATTCTTCCTGAGCTTCCCCCCAGGATCATGTAGTCTGATCAGGTTGCATTTATGGCTCTGAAATCCATCCTGCAAACATCTTCCCCGTGTGCCCGCCTGAAGCCGTGGGCGTGTGTTCTGGCTGGGGATGCTTGTCTCTGAACACTACGGGATGATCTCACGTGCAGTGGACACTGAATGGATTGCTCAGTGTCCACAGCGCGGCCGTGCCTGTGGCCAGCAGATTGCCCGTGCCCCACCCTTGTGGCAACAGTGTGGTAACAACTGGTCATCACTGACTCATGCCCGACCCTTTCTTTGGACTTGGAATAAGAAATGCCGGGAGTTCTAAATGGGTGGGTCAGACCTGCTGGCAGCACATGCTGTAGCAGCTCACGTGCTTCTGAAGCAAAGGCCTCGGGGTCTCGTCCTGACCACCGCCCGGTCTGTCCTTCGGGTTGGGGGAAGCTCACCAAGCATCAGTGATGCGGCTCAGCGTGCGGGCCTTTCGTCTCGGCCTCTGCAGCCAGAGACCCCGAGCCGCGGCTCTGTTCACACCAGCAATGACTCCCCAAGCGCTGCTTCCATGTGAGCTCTTGGGGGTCCCAGGCCCAGTGGGGCCGTGGGAGATATTGGTTCTACTCCATTCTGGTCTGTAAAAAGCACATCTGTGATCCTCTTTCTGAGAGACGTTTTAGCTCACCCTGGGTCCTCAAGACCCTGTGCTCTGACGTAGACTGCCGTTTCACGAAGGCAGGAGATGGCGGGTTGCAGGGGATGGAGCAGTAAAGGAGGGGACGGTCTGCTGCTCCCCTGGTCTCCCAGCACAGAGCCTGGCATGGTGGTAGGGTGCCTGGTGACGGGGTAGGGACTGACTTTAGGGCTGTTGCTACTCTGTGAGGAGGCTGCTGGTTTGCTCTTCGGGAAATCAGCAGATTGGGTGTTCATCATTTGCAGAGTACCAAGAACACAAGGAGAAAAGGAAACTCCAGCCCGTTGGGCAGCACATGCCCCAGGTTGGGGGTGCATGCCTCAGTCTGGGGCACAAGCCTGTAACCCCATATCTCAGGAGGTTGAGAGAGGTTGGTGAGTCTGAGCTGCAAGCGATGCCCATCTCCAAACGGGCAGCGTTAAGGAAGATGCCAGCCATATTTGAATATTTTCCACATGGCAGTTGATCCAGGCCACTGCTCCGCGGGGGTCACGACAGAGTCACTGAACTTGCATAGATGCCACAGAGCAGTGACATTTCTGCAGAGCATCAAGTAGGAACCTCTCAGCATCCGAGATGGTGCGTTGGGTGCCATGTCTGTGAACGCGCAGCTCCAACATCTCAAGAAGCGTTCGCTATAGAAGTTCCTTCCTCTTGGTTCCATGCGCATCGCAAAGCTTCGTCTCAGCAGTGACTCCACAACGTGCAGTGTCTGCTTCCTTCGCCATCTTCCCTTGTATCCGGGAGGAGAGGAGAACATGGAACTGACGCACCCCGTGCTGGGACCTGAGCAGGAAGCCACATGCATGTCTGTTCAGCTACCAGCCACGTGACCTTCAAGTGCCAGGCAGGAGGTGTGCAGAAGCAGGCACGCCATGGCAGGTACAGGTCCCTGGTGCACGCGGTCACCAGAGGCAGTGGACGGCGTGAGTAGAGATTAGTGGTTGAACTCAGTGCCGTGGGCAGGAGGCCGTGGAGGGTGTGGTGAGCTGGAATGCTGCGTGTGGTGCCAAGGGAAGGGGATGAGGGGACCCAGGACTCCCTGTGTTGAAGAGCAGTAAGGACCCCTGCGGATCTGTCGGTCATTTGGCATCAACCATCCCGGGGTCCCGCTGTTTTCCACCGTAGGATAAACTGTCTCTGCCCTCCTTGGACTTGGGGGTGGCGACTCAGGGGTTCCGTCTCTCCCGACATGGAGACCTTGCAGACCTCTCCGGTGGGTTCTGGGAGCTCCGCGTGGAACATGCCGTTCACATCAGGATTCTTCCCAAGCTAGTGGTTCTCCGTGGGGCTCTTTCACGGACCCCCAAGTCGGGGCGTGTCTGTGGGGCTTTGACCATTGTCCCCTCTGTCTGTTTGCAGCAGCTGGGATCTTGGCCCTGAGCTACCGAGCTTAGAGCCCCCTTGGTGAAAGTGAGCCAAGCTCTGTCCTTAACATGATTTCACCTCATAACTAACTCGACTGATTGACTCGATGGGGAAGACTGTCGTGGATATTCATGTTCTAGTGCAGAAATAATTAGGGAGTCTGTAGGCCGCCTCCTTTGGACTGGGGGGGTAACATGCCAGTGTTCTAAAACCGAATTCTAAAACCATCTGGTCCCAGAGGATTCCAGACGGGGGCAGCTGCCCGGTGCCTGCAGCTGCTGCAAAGCAGGATCCTGGCAGCCGACAGGCTCCGGCCTCGGCCTGGGGCGGGGTCTGTGCCGGGACCTGTCCCTGCAACTGAAGAAGGTGAAGCCAGGGACGGAGCCTGTCTCCAGGGAGCTCAGGGACTTTTCCTTCCCTCTGAGCCTCCTTGGCCATTGCGAGACAGAGCTGCTGGGACTGCCTGTCCCCCACAGATCTCACGCGTGATCTCACCGCCCGAGTCACGCAGAGCACGAGTCACGCAGAACATGAGTCACGCAGAACACGAGCTACCATCTAGGATCAGGCTCATTTTCCCCACCCAACTAAAGGATGGGAAGTAAAGGAAGGCGTACCCCATTCTACCCAGTGAGAGATTTCGCCCGGGCACACTGCACGGTGCCAGCATGTGGGCGCAGGGTGGAGCGCCCCACTCAAGCAGCGACTTCACAACCAGCAAGCTGTAGCCTCGGCCATGAGCTGATTCACCGAAGAACGAGGGATCTGTGCTCGCCTCTCAGAGCCTCAGGCTTTGGGGCTGAGGATCTGGCTCAGGAGGCGCTTGCCAGGCAAGTTGAGGACTCTCACATCCCCAGAACCCACACAAAAGTGAGGCAGAGGACGAGCACCTGTAATCCCAGAGCTCCGACGAGGAGCTGGGAGGAGAGAGGAGAATCCCTAGAGGCTCAGGCCAGCGGCCTGGTGCGCACCGTGGGAAAGCAGCAGAGACCGTCTCCATACCCTGGAAGGCGAGACAGCCGACATCCAAGGCTGTCCTCGGACCTCTGCAGGGGCAGGGATACCTGATGCCCACAGATGTACACACACACACACACACACACACACACACTCACACACACACACACTCACACACACACACACACACACTCACACACACGCACGCACTCACACGTATGCACGCACTCACACGTATGCACGCACTCACACACATGCACGCACACACACATATGCACACACTCACACACACACACATGCACCCACCCCCCCACACACACACATGCACGCACACACTCACACACCCATGCACGCACTCACACACATGCACACACTCACACACACGCACACACACACTCACACACATGCACACACCCACACACATGCATGCACTCACACATATGCACCCACCCACGCACGCACACTCACACATACACACTCATGCATGTACACACGTGCATACATACACACGCACGCACACACTCACACACACACACACCCATCCCATGCACGCACTCACACATATGCACGCACACACGCGCACACCTTCACACGCACGCACACACTCTCACACGCACATACACACACACGCATGCCCACACACACATGCACACACACACCTCAAATGTTTTGCTGTTTAGTGCACTTGGGGTGTTTAAGGAAGTTTGGTGGATCAGAGAAAACTATGGCTGGGGAAGGCCGTGCCATGCCGCGCTCTGTGGAGACTGGAGCTTGGTGCTGCTTGCGAAAGCATTCGTGATGGTAGAAGCTCGTCCACTCTCATGTACCCTCCGTGAGTGGGCTCTGAGAGCTTCCATTCTCCTGGGAGGGAGGGTTTCCATTCAGAGGAGCTGCACAACACCCCACTTCTACAAACCAGGCCTGCAAAGCAGCCATGGCCCGGGCATTTCTACAAGGACAGGAAGCAAAGGCATTCAAGAGTCGGTACAGAACGGAGCATGAGCGTTTCGTGGTACTTGCTGGGTGAGTTTGACATTCTTTCTGGATTCCAGGGAGGGAGAGAAGGGCTTTGTCAGGAAGATCCGAGATGCCTCCCATGAGGTGGGGCCACAGATCCCACATCTGGGGCTCCGAACTGACCCTCAGTGCAGACATGGTACCTCAAACGTTTCCTGCTTGACTCCTTGTCGCACACATGCTGAGCACACACAAGCATGCACCTGTACACAGACACTCATTTTTCCTGCTTAATTCTTCGTTACACACATGCACGTGCACATATGAACGTGCACCTGTGCACATGTTTTCCTGCTTGGCTCCCTGTTGCACGCATGCACATATGAACATGCACCTGTGCACATGTTTTCCTGCTTGGCTCCCTGTTGCACGCATGCACATATGAACATGCACCTATGCACATGTTTTCCTGCTTGGCTCCCCGTTGCATGCATGCACATATGAATGTGCACCTGTGCACATGTTTTCCTGCTTGGCTCCCTGTTGCACGCATGCACATATGAACATGCACCTATGCACATGTTTTCCTGCTTGGCTCCCTATTACATGCATGCACATATGAACGTGCACCTATGTACATGTTTTCCTGCTTGGCTCCCCGTTGCATGCATGCACATATGAACGTGCACCTGTGCACATGTTTTCCTGCTTGGCTCCCCGTTGCATGCATGCACATATGAACGTGCACCCGTATACAGGCCCATGTCTTCCTGGTTTTCTCCTTGTTGCACACATACATGTGCACAGACAAGCATGCACTTATGCACAGATGCACATTTTCCTGCTCCACTCTGTCTTGCACACATGCATGTGCACATATGAACATGCACCTGCACACACATGCATTTCCCCTCTTTATCTGATACCCCCAATATAGTTTGGCGAACCCTGACTTGCTCTTGCCTCAGCGCAGACCCTTGCTCAGGAACTTGGCCCTTTTTGCCCAGATTCCCCAGGGGAGGAGACAGCCGTGCTCTGGTGCAGGTCAGAGACCCCCCTTCTCAGGCCGGCTTGCTATTTCGAGCTGAGAGAGATGTATTTTGTCCTGATTACCAGCCTGCCCAGCCTGTTTATTCGTCTCCTGACTCAAATGCTTCTGGACAGGCATTTTATTTAAAGCCGCACTGGAGTCCTAAACTGGAGATTCTTGAGAATTGTGGTTAAATAAAACTCATTCCCTCCCCATCGTCTGACATTCTTGGGAGCAAAACTTCACTGCTGATGAGAGAAGATGGGCAGATGGCAGCGCCCGAGAGACGGCTGTTCCTGATAACTTCATCCCCCTCCCTCTACCGTCCTCATCCCCAGCCTCCTCATCCCATAGCCTTCATCATTCCCAACCTCCTCATCTCCCCAGCCTTCCTCATTCCATAGCCTTCCTCATCGCCCAGCCTTCCTCATCCCCAGCCTCCTCATCCCTAGCCTTCCTCATCCCCAGCCTCCTCATCCCCCAGCCTTCCTCATCCCCCTCCCTCTACCGTCCTCATCCCCAGCCTCCTCATCCCATAGCCTTCCTCATCCCCAGCCTCCTCATCCCCAGCCTCCTCATCCCCAGCCTTCATCATCCCCAGCCTCCTCATCCCATAGCCTTCATCATCCCCAGCCTCCTCATCCCCAGCCTTCCTCATCCCCAGCCTCCTCATCCCATAGCCTTCCTCATCCCCAGCCTCCTCATCCTCCCAGCCTTCATCATCCCCAGCCTTCCTCATCCCCAGCCTTCCTCATCCCCCCAGCCTTCCTCATCCTCCCAGCCTTCCTCATCCCCCCAGGCTTCATCATCTCCCATCCTTCTCACCCCCAGCCTCCTCATCCCCCCAGCTTTCATCATCCCCCAGCCTTCCTCATCCCCCATCCTTCTCACCCCCATCCTTCTCATCCCCAGCCTCCTCATCCCCCCAGACTTCCTCATCCCCCAGCCTTCCTCATCCCCTAGCCTTCCTCATCCCCCCAGCCTTCCTCATCCCCTAGCCTTCTTCATCCCCCCCAGCCTTCCTCATCCCCCCAGCCTTCCTCATCCCCCACCTGTAGCCTTCCTCATCACCCCCAGCTCTCTCATTTCACACCTGCAAGTGGAGTTTTCTTGGCTCTCATTGATTTTGCCTCTGAGAGGCACCGACCCTAGAGGTCTTGGTGAGCAGGTCCCTGCCCAGTGACCAAACTGATGCATGGACATGGGAAAGCGGCCTGGTCTTCATCCACAGCCAGACTTTGGTCCTGTGCTTGTTCTCAGCACCTGAACTCAGCACTGTGCGAAGCGTTGGTTGCTTTGCTCTGTGCCATGGGGCATTCGACTGCTGGGCATCAGCACCGTGGGGCACTCGGCTCTGGGCATCAGCACCGCGGGGCACTCGACTGCTGGGCATCAGCACCACGGGGCACTCAGCTACTGGGCATCAGCACTGCGGGGCACTCAGCTCTGGGCATCAGCACTGCGGGGCACTCAGCTACTGGGCATCAGCACCGCGGGGCACTCGACTGCTGGGCATCAGCACCGCGGGGCACTCGATCTGGGCATCAGCACTGCGGGGCACTCAGCTCTGGGCATCAGCACCGCGGGGCACTCAGCTACTGGGCATCAGCACCGCGGGGCACTCGACTGCTGGGCATCAGCACCGCGGGGCACTCGACTGCTGGGCATCAGTACCACGGGGCACTCGGCTCTGGGCATCAGCACCGCGGGGCACTCGACTGCTGGGCATCAGCACCACGGGGCACTCGATCTGGGCATCAGCACCGCGGGGCACTCGGCTGCTGGGCATCAGCACCACTGGGCACTCGGCTCTGGGCATCAGCACCACGGGGCACTCGATCTGGGCATCAGCACCACGGGGCACTTGATCTGGGCATCAGCACCGCAGGGCACTCGACTGCTGGGCATCAGCACCACAGGGCACTCGACTGCTGGGCATCAGCACCACGGGGCACTCGACTGCTGGGCATCAGTACCACGGGGCACTCGGCTCTGGGTATCAGCACCGCGGGGCACTCGATCTGGGCATCAGCACCGCGGGGCACTCGATCTGGGCATCAGCACCGCGGGGCACTCGATCTGGGCATCAGCACCGCGGGGCACTCGATCTGGGCATCAGCACCGCGGGGCACTCGGCTCTGGGCATCAGCACCGCGGGGCACTCGATCTGGGCATCAGCACCCCTGGGCACTCGGCTCCTGAGCATTGTTTTTCTGAGAGCATTTCAGAGCATGTCAGGGCCGAGAGGGTGGTCTCCAGGTGCTAACACCAGGGTTAAAACACGCAGGAAGTATCCACTAGGGGAATTCACGCGGGGAAGCGTCTTCAGCAAGGTCGTGAGACGCGCCTTTCCTGCAGGCGGGAGCTTCCCAGAACTCATCTGCGGAGATTCACGGAGGACTCAGAACCCTTACGTGTCTCTGGATGGATACCCACTGTAGACCACCATAGGTTAAACAACATCGTCAGGGTAAATGAACCGAATTTGCATTTTTGCTGATGGGTAAAGTACAGTATTGACAGTCCCCTGACTTTTGATCACCTCTGGCCTCTCATTGGCTCTTATCTTCCTGCTCCCCAACATTGCCACGCAGGTGCTATCAGGGGCTCGAGGTGACTTTACAGTTCTCTTGAAGGGCAGCGTCTGGTGCGAGAAGGGTGGCCAGAGGCTTGCCTTGCCATTGCGAAAGAAGCTGAGGAGGGAATGGGGCAATTTACTAGGAGATTGATAGTAGGGAAAGAGGTGGGGGAGGGGTGCGTGTGTGCTTGAGTGCGTGCGCATGTGTCTGGGTATATCTGTGTGTCTATGTATATAGGTGCATCTGTGTATTTATGTGTGTTTTGTCTGCGTGTGTTGTATGTACTATGTCTGTGTGTTGTGTCTCTGTGTTGTGTCACTGTGTCTGTGTGTCTATGTGTATATGTTATGTGTGTGTTGTGTCTGTGTGGTGTGTGTCTGTAAATATGCTTGTGTATCTATGTGTATATGCTTATATGTGTGGTCTGTCTCTGTGATGCATGTGTCTATGTTATATGTGTGTTGTGTCTGTATGTTGTGTGTGCATATGTGCTTATGTGTGTGTATTGTGTCTGTGTGGTATGTTATATGTGTGTGTGTTGTGTCTGTGGTGTGTGTTTATGTGTGTGTTGTGCCTCTGTGTGTAGTGGGTCTATGTGTCTGTGAACATATTGTATTCTGTGGCATGTGTGTTTATGTGTGTGTGTTATGTCTGTGTGGTGTGTGTGCATATATGCCTATGTGTATACACTGTGTCTCTGGAGTGTGTGTATGGTATGTGTATGTGTATATGTGTGTGTGTGTTGTGTCTGTGGTGTGTGTTCAAGTGTGTGTTGTATCTCTGTGTATGTTGTGTTTGTGTGTATATTGTATATTTGTGGCGAGTGTATGTTTACATGTGTGTTGGTGTTTGTACATGTTTTTAATGTGTGCACAATGTATCTCTGTGGTGTGTGTGTGTGTGTGTGTGTGTGTGTTTACGGGTCTGTGTGCCTATGTGTGAGCTGAGCCAAGGGTCTGGAAATCACTGTTTGCACTGTGGAGGCCGGCTAGCCCTTTGCGGAGCATGCCCAGTTTGAAGACAAGCCTGTGCACGGGAGAGATGGCTGTGCTGCCCTTCGTAACCCAGCCAATCCCCGCCCAGAAGAAAAAGCATCAGTCTAGATTGGACAGCAGCTGGGGTTCGTGTGTATCAGTCAGCTGTGCTGTGTGACAAATCACTCCAAAGGTTATTGGTTTAAGAAGCAAACATTTGCTCAGATTGTACCAGTCAAAGCTGGTTTTTCCAGCTTCTTGCATGTGCACCTGTGGTGAACACTGGGTTAAATTTATCAACCGTGGCTGCTTCCAGGGCTGTGGGATGACTCAGGTGTGTTCCTGAGAGATGCTTCTGGAAGTCAGTCATCACTGGGCTCCCAGAAGCTGGAAGGGCCAGGACGAGGCCTCCCTTTGAGATTGGCGGAGAGTGGCTGTCCACACCTTGACTTCCGTCTTTCAGCCTCAGAACCGTGAGATGATGGGCTCCCGCTGCCCTCTGGGAAGTTGGCTCAGGGGTGTCAGTGAGTGGCCTGAGGAGGCAGGTGGCATGAGACACTGAGGGTGACTGCACCCCACTCTGGAGAACACCCTCCTGGCATGAGTGCAGGCATCAGTAGTCAGGAACACCCTCTTTGAGTTTTCTCGTCCCCAGCCATAGACACCGCCATCGGGCAGGACCACAGGCAACAGGCGAAAGGATGCTGGGAAGAGTCACATGCCTACCACAGTGATGTCACAGTGACGTCACACCTAGGCAGGGTTACAGGCAGCTGGCGCGTGACACTGGGAGTAGTCAGGTGCCCCTGGTCTCTGTATGTCACACACACACACACACACACACACACACACACACACAAATTAAGTATTTAAAAATCTGAACCACAGGAGGAAGCAGTGAGCTGTCAGGCAAATCCAGGGCTACTAGCTCAGTCCCAAGCACCGAAGTAAAATGGCAGCATGAAACTCAGAGGCACCCCGCCACCAGCCTGGGCACCGCAGGATAGCCTCTCCCGCTGGCAGACAGATGACGGAACCTTCCTGGTCCTGTGTCGCACTGGTGGGCCCAGCGGAGCTGGTGCTGCATGTGAGGGCTGCCCTTGTCCAGTCGATGTGAGCCCCCAAACCTTGCCCCCCAAACCTACATGCCAGCCTGTCTGGCACCCTGCTTCTTCCACCTGCTCCTGCTCCCCCTGCTCCCCCTGCCCGACCCCTCCCCGTGCCTATCTGCTCCCCCCGCCCGGCCCCTCCCCCTGCTCCCCCCGCCCGGCCCCTCCCCCTGCTCCCCCCACCCGGTCCCTCCCCCTGCTCCCCCCACCCGGTCCCTCCCCCCGCCCTCCAGTGGCCGAGGTAACGCTGCCCTCTGCAGCCACAGATGAGGCAGTTGCTAATTTTAGACACACATGTCTCCAGGCAGCACAACCCCCAACTTGGAAAATTTGTCAAGAAAGAATCAGTCTCCTTGGCCCTCAGCAAAACAAAATAAAAAGGGAAGAATCTCTCCTTTTGTCTTTGCACCTAAGCTTCTGTTTTGTGGGGCTGTTTATATAATAGCTAATAGTTGAGAGAGAGAGAAGCTGTGCACACGCACGTGGTGACACGTGGGTGGAGTCAGAGGACAACTTTCAGAAGTCAGTTTTCTCTCCTTCCACCACATGGTTTCCAGGGTCGAGTCGGGTCTCTGCACAGTCACCTAATCCCTTCGCCATCTACAGCCCTCATTCGCGGTTCTCGATGCGTCTCTCCGCTTCTCTCTCCGCCACCAGCCGAGCCCGGGCATCTTCCAGTCCCATGGCCCTGGCTCTGGAGCCACAGTTGTTCTCAAAAAGTTATTTAAGAAATCAGATATTTTAAAATTCCATCCGTGTCCATGGGTCCCTTGGCTTACTTTCCTCGTGTCGGGACTTCTGTCTCGATGACGTTTCTCGTCCCCTTGGCTGTGCCCGAGACTGGCGGCTCAGGTGACGCCTTCTGCATCGCTGTGCAGAATCCCTCTCATGGCGAGTGGTTCCGAAGGGAAGAGAGCGTGCACAAGAGGAAGGAAACGTGGGGCGCACGGGAGGAAGGAAACGTGGGGCGCCGCGGCTTGTCTCTGCCTGGAGAGAGGGACGGTGGCCAGGTGAGGCCAGGACCCTCTCCAGAGAAAAGTTCCAAAAGTCAAGAGGCTTCAGGGCGCCGCTCCCATCGCGCAGGACTGTGACCGGCTCGGTGTCTGGGGACACAGGGCTTTGAGGACAAGGCCAGCACTGCTCCCACGAGCTGATTTCAGCACAAAGTCAAACGCCAGGCCCTGCAGCTCGAATGCTCGTCTCCCCTGTGTGTCTGGACAAGAGTCATCACAGAGAAGGTGACATTGGCGGTGAGCGACGGCGAGGCTCGGTGACGGCACAGCAGGCACAAGGACACGCGGCGAGCCACTGGCTCGGAGCAGACTCACCCCTCCCCAACCCCTGTGGACGCAAGGGCCCAGCTTGGCCTCTTTGCAGCCTTCGCCTGAGAGTGACAGCAAGACCTTATGGTGGGTCGTGGTCACTTGTAAACCCTCTGCCTTGGGCCGCTCTGGGGCTTCATGTCCGTTCCTGTGCCCCAGGGGCTGCAGCACAGTTGGAGGGTGCGGGCCAAACAGGTGGGCAGGAGGGTGTCCGCAAGACCAGTCAGCAGGGGGTCCACGTGCTCTGCCTGTCAGCTCGTGACCCAGCCGTTCTTCCATTCAGCCACACATGCCGTGCCGTCAGCCTTTAGAGAACTTAAGCACTTGTCTGGAAATTTTAGGGGTTTTTCCCTCTACTGGAGAACCGTTCAAAATAGCTTACTGGACACTGCCAGAAGCAGAGCTCTTTCTTAGAAGCAGGAATCTTTCTATAGAAATCCTAATGCTTGCTTGAGGCAGACAGCGGTTGGAACATCCAAGACTAGTCAGCAGACTTCCGGCACAGACAGGAATTGTGGGTCCTTGATTAGTGAGTTCAGATGGGTTGCTGTGTAAGGGTCCACTCGATTCTGGGGCTTTGCTCCACTGGTGTGGAAGATATGTGGGGGTCCTTTCATTTCTGGGGCTTTGTACCACTGGCAAAGGGCTTTGTCATAGTTAAGCACAGGTGTCCACTTGACTGTTGAGGGTTTGAGCTCTGGGCACATTTGGGAGAATTAATGTTAAGCCCAGAGCAAACCTGCAGGAGATTGTCTAGCTGATGGGGAAGGACCCAGCCGTGGTGGGTGGGATTAGGCCCTGGAATAAATCACAGAGAGCTGGTTGAGAGAGTGGGCATCCTTCTGTTCACTTGGCCAGACATGCTGGTCTGGCAAGTAAAGATTGTCCATCTCTCAGCTGTTATGTGGTGATGGTGTGGCCAGTTCCCTCGCCCTGGTGTTGGTGCGTGCTCTCCGTCAAGCTGGACTGAGAGCTGTAATGAGACTGTCATAAGGAAATAAACCCCTTGTTCCCTTAAGCTGTGTGATGGTCATTTATCAGCAACCATGCAGGTGAACTGCGACAGGCTTGGAGATGGGCCTGAGTGAATTCTTCACTGGCGTGGGACCTGGGACAAGGCACTCACTTCCCGGGCACTCAGATTCTTACCTACCAATGGAGACAATGCCCATCTCACTGGGTAAAGTTAACCAAGGTAGGAAATATAAGCTGGCACATCCCTGGCACACGGTGCGAGGTGTAGATTACTGTGGTGGTTAATGTTGATGGACAGCGTGTCCATCATCCAAGGTCATCCCTGGGTCCGCTTGACGAGGTTTCTCTAGAGAGGATGAGTCCCCCTCTAGAGGGAGACCCTGGCTGGCTGTGGGCGGGGAGGCCAGAGTGAATGAAATGGCTGCGGCAAGGCCAGGAAGGCGTGGTTGACCTTGGGGTTCATCTCTGTCAGCTTCTGAGGATGGGGCCAGGATAGTGGGGACCAGGCTGTCATCGAAGCATCCATAAAGCATCCAGCCAGACCGAAAATAAAAGCGATGAAATGAAAGTACAAGCCCTGGAGATCAGTGCAGGACAGATGGATCTCGACAGCCGCCACCACAGCATGACTGGCTCAGGGACAAGCCAGGTTGGCCAGCAACAGGATGACTGAAGATGGACGGCTTCAGCCATGACCCTCTCTAGGAGCCACCCCCGGGGGCCGCAGCACACCTTCCAGCAGAGATGGCAGGGCAGTTGTGGGTGCAAAGATGTCAGAGTGTCGCCATGGCATCCAGAAGCCAATGGAGACTCCTGGGTGCCAACTGTCCTTGGCTCCCCTCTGAAAGCGCAGCGCCTGCGCCCTCAACAGCGCGCTGGTCAAAACGGACGGCTTCTGGTGGCTTCTCTGCCTCCCCTCCGTATTTGACGTCTCTCTTGCTTGTTCCTGATTGGCTGTCTCGTCACATGTGCACACCCAGCCAATGGAGGGCCGCCTGGATCTGCATGTAACAGGGTGAGTTGCACCCACGATCTTGTCATGGCTCAGAGCTCGAGGAGTCCCCAGACGCTCATCGGATTGCTCACCAGAGAAGACGGACGGCCTCAGAGCTCAGCTGGGACCTGGCCTGGCTCACACCATGGGGAGATGCATGCTTTAGAGTCAGACTTGCGGAATCACTCATCGGAGGAGGACAAGGAACAGTGCTCCTACCTAAGGCTGGGGGAGGGCTCTGCGGAAGCGAGGGATTTTCTGTGCCCAGCTCAAGGCACTGAGACCCGCCTCTCCAGACGGAAGCCTCCGGCTGCAGGCAAGGATTCCTTCCTTCCCGGCGCAGCAGACCCGAGACGACGTAAGATGTTTCTAGCTATAAGCCGTGTTCTCACTCCAGCCTGAGACTCGACTGATGCTGCGACCTGCATCCACTACAGACAGTTAGACTCCCTCCAGCCTCTGAGACCTTCCAGAGATGTGACACGCACTGTGCCACACGAACGCTAACTTGGCGCGTCTGATCAGAACCCCAGCTAGAAGAACTGAACCTAACTTGTCGAGACTGTAGAAACGGCAGCTTCTCAGAGGTCAAAGACGAGCAGGTCAGCTGGGTCTCGTCAATAAGAATCACTGCACATGTGACTCACACTGGTAACACAGGACTCGGGAGGCTGAGGCAGGGGGATTGCTGTGAGTTCCAGGCCAACCTGAGCTACAGAGTAAAAACCTGTCTCCAGAAAGCAACCAAATAAATCTGTTTAAAATCTTCCTATTGTAGAGCACTCAGCACTCGGCCTAGAAGTCTTCTTCTACAACAGAGGTAGAGGATCCCAACACCCGGACAGGACGCAGCCTAGGGCAGCCGAGGAGCTTTGAAGTGGACAGCAATGGCCGCCAGAATGCAGAGTGCCGGAGAGCCAGCCAGGCTCACCCAGAACCAGGCCAACTAATTTCTCCCCATCCCAAGGCTTTGAGAACCTCAAAGAAGATTGTAAGAACCTAAAGATGGGAGGGTTCACAGCTGGACAAGACATTCCATTCAAGGCAGGGCTGCTGCATCCAGGAATTCAACAGTGAGACGTGTCCTTCTCAGACCTGCATAATGACTGACACACTAACATGCCCCATAAACTATTGAGGAACTGAAGAGAGATAAGAACATACAGTAGAAACCTTGAGGACTAAAGATGAATGGCTGAAAGGAAACACCCCTATTCGTGGGTGGCCTGAAGAGAGGCGACTTTGTATGCCACAAGAGGCCTGAACCCTACAAGAGTAACCAGAGGGAACCCTGGGGTCCGTAGAAGCAGGCAGACAGAAAGGCGGCAGGGAGTGGGATGGATTGATGAAGGGAAGGGAGAGGATGGCGGGAGATGGAGGGAAGCAAGGTGACTATTCAATATGCTTGTAAAACTAGAAAAATAAAATAATAAAAAAATCTCTTGCTATCGTCAAGAACATGAGAACAAGACGCAAGTGTGAAGGTTTTTGTGACGCATGTTTGAATCCGTCACTCAATAGGAAGAGGACACAGTTAAAGGCTCCGAACAGTTACCTAAAGAAGACTAGTAAGCCCGAGAATGATGCTCAGTATCATTGGCCAGCGGGAAAATGCAAATTAAAATGTCAGTGAGAGGCTGTTTCACAACCACTAGGATGAAGTGTAATCAAAGAATGTGCACATCAAAGGGAAACCGGCAAGTCTTGATGCAGCTGTGGAGAAAGCCAGGCCCTCACGCTGGCTGGTGGGAGGGAAATGGGAAACACTTGGGAATGCAGCCTGGAGGCCCCTTAAAAGTTTAAATCCACCGTCCCCATGTGACTCAGCAACTCCGTAGCTAGGTGTGGATCCAAGGAAAAGGAAAACCCGGGACCACCCAGAGCTCGTTTGTGGGTGCTCGCTGGGTCTTAGGGTCCCGGCGTGGAATAGAAGGCAGGGGCAGCTTGAGTGTCCCCAACTGACGCGTGGCAGGTGATAGGAACCGTCCCACAGGGTGGGACAGTATCAAGTTGCAAGACCTGCAGCCACATGCATGTGTGCTGCAGACCAGAGTCGCAGCCTCGAGACCAGGGCTCCCCAGGACCGGGTGGAGAACAGAACACACGCAGCTCCCTCTCGTCCGAGTGAATCCTGAACCCGTTTATTGAAACTTTCGTGACAACTTTTATACAGAAACTTTTGGGGTAAAGAATGTTGCATACATAATAGATAATCAGCAAAGTCACCTTCAGGGTGGACCCTTTTTTCTTTTTCAAGAACCTAACCCATTGCTTCAGGGCAAAGGCACTTAACAGGAACATTCTCTCAGTATTCAAAAACTTATCTAATCTATAATGCTTCACCGGATAGCTGTGGGGCTGAGCCCACGTTTTAACAGAGACTGCTTTCTTTTAAAATACAGAGGCAGAATGTTCTCCTATTGAATTTAGCAAGGAACATATTTTACAATTAACTATAGGAATCCTCAACACCCCATAAGTACCAGCGTGAGCTTTGGCTGTTGTCCTCTCCAGGTTGATACTCTCAGTCAGGCAGGTCGACATAGGCACCAGGCATGGCAGCAGGTTCTAACTTGGGAAGATGCATGCGGCTTATGTAGTCTCTACTATCTAAGCTTAAACCACATCTCTAAGGGGGGGCCTTGACTTGAATACTCAAGGCCCATAAGCTATAGCTGGTTCTGTCGATGGAACACTGAGGTATGCACTGAAGAAAACACTTAAGCAACATAATTATTAAAAGAATAACTTCTATAATAGCATCCTTTTATTCCTTTAATAGTAAGGTTGTTTATGTCTTTCTTTGAGGAATTCCAGAAGCGTATTGCCATCAGTTAGATGACCCATCTGTGAACCATGCATACTCCAAACCTGGGGTCCAGTCAGGCCCCATATGCCAAGGGTGTCTCTTTCGGGGCAGAGGCGATCATTGGTGGGAGTGCACTCAGATGGTCCATCTCTGTGATTTCTCATAAGAGTGCTGTTTGGGGTAGGAAAGACACGGCCCCCTTTGCTTCTGACATGGATTCTCCCAGTTTGGATTGCAAATACCATCTCCAGGGGCAGTCTTGGCATCTAGACTTTCTGGCATGATGGTCTCTTCCTTGGCCTTCAGCCAGGGTAAGAGGGTATCACAGTTTCTTTTAAGGTTCTAGTGGACTGAGATGAGAGCATAGTCTTGTACTTCTGGAATTTCTGAGTTAGTACATAGGTGGGAATCCTACCCAACCTATATTTTAAGACTCTAGAAGTTATTCTCTAATTTCCTTAAAATCAGTGCACACATTTTGGCTAACAAGTCTACTTATTATAAATGACTAGACATGAAATTTCTATTTAGTATTTGACTAAACTTAAAAAGCAGGCTTTTTCTCTAGAACAGAGAGCAGGAAGCTAGTTCCAAAAAACCCTAAGAAAGGGCACCCCTAATTACCAGAAGAATTCCTGCCAGAGGCAAGACTTGAATTGTCCTAAAGAAAACCAAAACCTAGGTGCCAAAACCTAGGTGAAGGGCACTCCTAATTACCAGAATTCTTCCTGCCTGAGGCAAAACTTGAATTGTCTAGGAGAGAATGCCCAGCCCCTGTCCTTGGGCGTTACTGTGACCTTCCTCAGAGGACAGGCTTTTAGGCCTGTGCTGGGAAGAAACACCAAGGCCTGACAATTCCCATATTTTTCCTTATTTCTCTAAAATAAAGCCATGTCCTTATCCCAAAACATGATACTTTGAATCTACCTTTTCCAAACTGAGACATATTCTACCAGATTAGTTGGATAGGGACGCGGCATTTCCCTCCTTTTTATTTTTTAATTTGAGCTTCTCAAGTTCTATGTTGAGCTGTCTGAAAGATGAGGAGATCAACCTGAAGATGACTGGAAAGAGGACTATAACAATGATTATGATAAAAATTGTCACGCCAATATGAATCAACATATGGAGTAACACAAATAAACTTACAGTTAGTATGGCAACACGTCAGAAACAAGGGTGGCAATTGACAAGAAAAGGGCAGTAATAATAGTAATTAATACTGATTTTCCTAAAGTAAGCATAGCTACAAATCTTATAGGCCTAATCAATGTATTTAGTCTCTTAAGTACCTCAAATCCTGAATTACATACCAATCTTAATACTAGTAGATGAATCTGAATGTTGTCCCAAATATAAATTCTATCTCAGTACCAACACAATTAGCCAATGAACAATAAATACAATTGGTGGGATAAATGTCAGCAAAAGTTAACAGGAAATTGCATATGTTTAGGAGCCAAAAGCAAAATAATGCATTTTAAATAGAAAATAAAATCCTTTTAGCATATGAAGAGCAACAGCTAACTTTTAAAGTCCAGTTTGTAAGAGACTCTCAGAGTCAGTCTAACAGAGATCAAGAATCCATCATAGAAGGAAATATTTTGTGTACAAGCACTGTCTATCTAGGAAAGTCTGATACTTCAGTCTAGAATGTTGAAGAATAGGGCAGCACAGTAATAGTCAAGAAGAGATGTCTGTAGGTCATTAGTTGTGACTGTTGGACTAGCCTGCTCCTTTAGGTCTTGATCTGGCTCTTTAAGTTGTTCTGCATTGATATCAATGCCCTTTTTTCTGTAGGCAGAGAGCTGTGATCTTGTCAGGGCAATTGTCCATGATTTTCTATTGCGCATACTAAATGTTTGGGAATCCACAGGGTGAGCCTGTTAATGGAGAAATATAAAGATACCCATGACTCCAGCAGAGTCCTGGGTCTGGTTAGGACAGGTGTATGTCAAAGGCATTCTGTCATTGGATCCATCTTTTACTGTAAAGCCTTCTTAAAAAAATTAAACTGTATAGAATGGAGAAACAAACTAAATGAGATATATCTGAGGAAGTCTTGAGTTTAGCTGAAGGATGATATTACAAAATCTTCTTGGGGGGCAATTTTTTATCAAAGATGTATAGAGACCATATTTGAGAAAATTGAAATTTAAGATTTTGTAGTTCTTATCTAGGCCCATTACCAAAATTTGTCTTTAAAGTACATGACCTTTATAATGTAAATATAATAGTTCAATTCCATAAGATCTAAAGCAGTTAAGCCCTTTAGGAGTTAAATTTTTATGAGTAACCAAATCTCTATTTAATTAAGACAGAGACAATTGAAAAACATTTGAATATATGAAGCTTAATTTTTAATTTCTAATTTCTGAGGTTTAATGTCTTTTCTTTTATAATATGGAAGAAGCATAACAAATATTTCCTTTAACCATCATCTCTAATTTTTAGTCTTATAAATCTAACATCCCACAAACCTTCACAACATACTTTAACCTTCCTCCAAGTAACCAACTCATAAACCTCTTGTACACACTTTAACTTCTTAAGTAACATTTCTCATACCATAAACCTTCTTTTAAACCTTTTGTACATCTAAGTTTTACACATATATTTTTTTGATGTTTCCCTGTTGTTTGTACATTAACTATCTCTCAAATGTCATTTAAAGGTAGAGATAATAATAGACCTCATTTTTAAAAGAAATAAAGAGTCTGAATTGGCAATTTTGAAAGAAAAGTTAACATGAATTTTTAAGTACATTTTAACACATTATCAAACAATGGAAGGAACAAGCAGTACATGGTCACAAGAGAACACCTGTATGTTACTGTTTAGATAAGCGATTTTTCCTGGTTGCTAGATTTGATGGGATAAAATTTTATAAAAGAAATCAAGAGGAATGAGGAAATTTGATTAATCCATATCACAGTGGGTTCGTTATTTTGAGAATATATGAAAAAACCTTTAAGAACGCAATATTTTTGTTTATATTCCTATTAAAAATCCAAACTAAGCAATAAACTTTCAAGAAAGAAAACAAATTATTTAAAGTATTTAAGTAGTTAAGGCCTTAGATGTCATTACAATTATTTGTTCTTATTTTTAAGTATGCATACATGTATTTAAAAAATGGCATGCCAAAATTCTAGTATTAGCGCGCAATAGAAAAAGAAAAATAGAAGTGGCCACACACAGAAACATAAGACATACAACATGTAAACACACAGGACATACAAACATACAAACACACCAGTAACATACAATTCATTGATAACAGCCTTGAAATCACCTTTGAAAACATCAAAAGTAGAACATTTATAAAAACCTTATTTTTGAAAACAAAATTTCATTAGTTAAGTCGAGCAGTTTAGCTTAATTATAAAACATATGAAAAGCAGATTAAACTTTAAAATTTTAGTACAAAAACCAAATTACTATTTAAGAAACTCTATATTTAATAGATGAATATATTTGTCTAAATTTTTTTTTTTTTTTTGAAAATTTGTAAGCATTTCCCAAAACATCAAAGCAGGCAAAGAGATGTTGAATGACATCCTTAACTGCTTCCCCTATTCTAGCAGTAGCCATAATCACATTACAGAAAGTATCTATAGTCACATGAACATAAACAAATTTTTTAAACTTTGGAACGTGAGTCACATCCATCTGCCATAAAATATTAGGCTTTAGACCCCTACGGTTTACTCCCATTGATAGATTAGAGAAGTGCTGAGGACAATTAGAACACTCTTTGACAATTTGTCTAGCTTGTTCCCGAGTAGTATTAAATTGTCTCTTAAGGGCCAATGCATTCTGATGGTGAAGATTATGACTTTCTCGAGCTGCTGTAACAGTAGATACCAATATCTCTTTAGTAAATGTATCTGTCAGTATATTTCCTTGAGATAATGATCTTGGCAGGTTCGAATGATCTTGTATATGCCCAATGTAAAATTTATTATTTCTTTTGTGAATTAAACCTTGTAAATCTATTAATAAGTTAGAAACCACTGATTGTGATGAAATTGTAGCTGTTTCTATGCCTGGAAAAAGTTTGAACACATAAGCTGAATCTGTATAAAGATTAAAGGGCTCAGAGACTGTCTCAAAAGCAGTTACTACTGCAATAAGTTCAGCTTGCTGAGGAGAAATCTTTTCTGAGGTTTTTATAATTGGTTTCCTATTTTCTATTAATGTTACTGATTTTCCATTTGAAGACCCATCAGTAAATATCACTACAGCATCATTTAGCTGCTGTAAACTCTTTTGTGAGGAAATATAATCTTTGTTTGTTTGATAAAATTTAGCAAAGGATCTGATGGGAGATGATATAACACCTCTCCTGTAGTTAGCTTTAAATAGGGTCTTATCCAATTAATATCTCCCAATAATTTTTGAAAATTATTAAGTGTCTTTAATGCATCTCTTCTAAGAGACAGGTTCTGAATGTTAATGACTTCATCATTAATTATCTTACCTAAATAATTTAAGGGAGGTTCCTTTTGTATTTTTTCAGGTGTTACTACTAACCCAAATTCTTGTACACTCTTTATCATATCAGTTAATACCTTCTCAGTCTGTTCCATAGTCGGGCACGCCATTAAGATATCGTCCATATAATGAATTATATATGCTTCTGAAAAATTTTGTCTAGTACTCACTAAGGCCCAGTCAACAAATTTTTGACATAGGGTAGGGCTGTTTTTCATTCCTTGAGGAAGCACCTTCCACTGATATCTTTTCTTTTTAGTAGCAAAAATAGGAGTATTCCAAGGACTATTTGATGGTTCTATATGCCCTAGTTTTAACTGTTCTTGTACCAATTGTTCTGCAGCCTGTATTTTTTCCATTGAAAGGGGCCACTGTTCAACCCACACAGGCTCTTCAGGTTTCCACTGTATTTTATCAGCATGATAATCAACAGTGGCCCCAATTAAAAATTTTTGTTCCAATTCTACAGGATTAGGAATTACTAAAGCCATTTCCATTGAGGATAAAACACTTTCTTCCCATAAGGAGAAAGGAAGAGAGGGAATGGCATAAGGCTGAAAACCTTTTGTTTTAATTCTACCTGTCCATTTTAGTATTTGTGTACTCTTTTCTACATTTGAGGCTGATCCTATACCCAAAGTGGAAGAACTGTTAAGTACAGGCCATGTGGGGTGCCAATCTCTTCCTGCAATACAGGACATATCAGCTCCTGTATCCATTAGTCCCGATATATTTTTTCCCTGTGCTTGTATGTTTCTCATAGGGCGACTTTCCTGGGCCTCTTGAACCCATGCCACTACATCGGTAGAACTAAAACCTCCTTTTCCTTTATCATTAGACAGATTTAAATAAGGTAAAAGTAATAACTGTGCAATTTTCTGATTCTTATGTAACTGAATAGTCTTATCTGAGGATTGAATCATGAATTGAATTTCTCCGATATAATTGGAATCCACCACCTCAGGCAGCACTTGAATGCTGGCCCTGGAGGAAGAACTTTTCCCAAGAATGAGGCCAAAACACCCTTGTGGCAAAGGCCCAAAAATGTCAGAGGGAATTAAATGAACTCCCGAATCTGAGGGGATAATTAAATCCTTACTAGAAGTCAAATCTAAGCCTGCACTTCCAGGGGAGCCCCTTGCCAGGGAGAGAATGGATTTCCCTGACCCTGGGGGTGTCCCCCAAATTTTTTCTAGGGCCTGGGGCTGGCCCAAGCCCCATTTTTGGAGTCACTACTTGGATTACTCCTAATCATCACTTGATCGTTATTATCTATCTGTGGAGGCAGAAAAGTTCCGTCCTTATGATATCTAGATCTACATTCATTTTTCCAATGATATCCCTTTTGGCATCTGGGACATAGCCCTCTCGGCTTATTACCTTGTTCATGATCCTTACTTTTGTTGGGACACTTCTTGCTGAAATGTCCCTTACTGCCGCAAGTAAAGCAGTCCATATTTCTTTGTCCTTCATTGCCAATAGTCTTAACAAATTGTGTATAGGTCTGTCCTTTCAATGCCGCTGCTATAGCCATACCCTGTACATAAGCTGGTGAGGCATCCATACAGACTTTAATGTAGTCTCCTATAGACCCCTGCTTTCTGATTGATCTTAACAGGGCCTGGCATGTCACATTTGCATTTTCAAAAGCTAGTTGTTTTATAAGCATTTCTGCTGCTTCTGAATCAGTAATTATCCTTTCGACTGCCTCGGTCAATTGAGCTATAAAATCTTCATATGGTTGGTCTGCCTTTTGTTTAATATTTGCCAAATGAGTAGATTTGGTCTCTGGGACTGGCAGATCTCTCCAAGCTCTCACCGCTATTCTATTAATTTCCTCTAGAGCTGCCCTAGGTAAGTTTAGCTGGGCTTGGGCTGTATAATAATCCCCTGTACCTGTTAGCATAGCCATGGTTAAGCCTTCTGTTCTCTTGGTTATTTGTCCTTGAATAACTCTTTTAGCCCTGTCTTCATATTCCGTTTTCCATAGTAAATATTGGCCAGGACTTAAGCATGACTTAGCTGTTTGCTGCCAATCAAAAGGAGTCATCCATTCCCTTGCAACAGTGTCCACTAGCTGCAGAGTGTATGGAGACGTGGGACCAAAGTCTTTTACAGCATTTTTGAGCTCTTCTAAAAGCTTATATGACAGTGGTTCCCATATAGGATTTTCGTCTCCAATGTCCTGAGTAATGGGAAATAGGAAAGAATGATCTCCCATTTCTCTAGCTTGTTGTACTGCTCCAAGAAAGCCCACCTTTGTGGGAGGCTCTACAGGCTTCTTTTTTATATGTCTTTGATTATAAGGTGGGGGCGCTGAAGCCTTTAAAAATACCCCCACATCCTCATCACGGTGAGGTGCTGTTTCTTTCTTTAAATCAGTCTCTTCAGAGGTAGACAGGACATTACTGTCTGCCTCTTTCCCTAAATCGGTCTTATCATCTGTTTTTTTCTTTAAACTTACTGTTATGACATCTTTAGGCTGAACTGAACCTTCGTAATTTCTATCTTTATTTTCTTTTGGAGTCAGAGGAGCCTCCTCCTCTAACTTAGTTTCTTGTGCTATGCTTACTGTTTCTTGACTAGGACCTAAGGAATCTATCATTAAACTACATAGAGAAAATGCAGAAACTGGGACCTTTTCTGGTCCATGAACATGATAATAGTTCTTTATCTCTTTTCTTATCCTTTTCCAAACTTCTAGATCCAAGCTTCCTTCCTCTGGAAACCAAGGACAACATTTTTGTACAAAACATAAAAACTTTCTTGACTTCTTAGAAGAAATATGAATACCTCGTGCATTTATCATTTGCTTAGTTACACCTATGAAGAGTCTTCTCTCTTTAGACTCAGTATGACCCATGTTGCTTACCCGCCTTCTTCACTCGGCTCCATTCGCGTCCGAGGGGCGGAATCCTTTCTTCCCCGTCTCACTCGGCTCCACTTGCGTCCGAGGGGCGGAATCTTTTCTTCCCCGTCTCACTCGGCTCCACTTGCGTCCGAGGGGCGGAATCTTTTCTTCCCCGTCTCACTCGGCTCCACTTGCGTCCGAGGAGACTGGGATGTTATGCTTGCCTGAAAACTGAAAGAGAAAAGAAAAGAAAAGAAAAGAGAAAAAGAAAAGAAAAACCCAGTCCAGTGTCCCTGTTCGGGCGCCAGTTGCTGCAGACCAGAGTCGCAGCCTCGAGACCAGGGCTCCCCAGGACCGGGTGGAGAACAGAACACACGCAGCTCCCTCTCGTCCGAGTGAATCCTGAACCCGTTTATTGAAACTTTCGTGACAACTTTTATACAGAAACTTTTGGGGTAAAGAATGTTGCATACATAATAGATAATCAGCAAAGTCACCTTCAGGGTGGACCCTTTTTTCTTTTTCAAGAACCTAACCCATTGCTTCAGGGCAAAGGCACTTAACAGGAACATTCTCTCAGTATTCAAAAACTTATCTAATCTATAATGCTTCACCGGATAGCTGTGGGGCTGAGCCCACGTTTTAACAGAGACTGCTTTCTTTTAAAATACAGAGGCAGAATGTTCTCCTATTGAATTTAGCAAGGAACATATTTTACAATTAACTATAGGAATCCTCAACACCCCATAAGTACCAGCGTGAGCTTTGGCTGTTGTCCTCTCCAGGTTGATACTCTCAGTCAGGCAGGTCGACATAGGCACCAGGCATGGCAGCAGGTTCTAACTTGGGAAGATGCATGCGGCTTATGTAGTCTCTACTATCTAAGCTTAAACCACATCTCTAAGGGGGGGCCTTGACTTGAATACTCAAGGCCCATAAGCTATAGCTGGTTCTGTCGATGGAACACTGAGGTATGCACTGAAGAAAACACTTAAGCAACATAATTATTAAAAGAATAACTTCTATAATAGCATCCTTTTATTCCTTTAATAGTAAGGTTGTTTATGTCTTTCTTTGAGGAATTCCAGAAGCGTATTGCCATCAGTTAGATGACCCATCTGTGAACCATGCATACTCCAAACCTGGGGTCCAGTCAGGCCCCATATGCCAAGGGTGTCTCTTTCGGGGCAGAGGCGATCATTGGTGGGAGTGCACTCAGATGGTCCATCTCTGTGATTTCTCATAAGAGTGCTGTTTGGGGTAGGAAAGACACGGCCCCCTTTGCTTCTGACATGGATTCTCCCAGTTTGGATTGCAAATACCATCTCCAGGGGCAGTCTTGGCATCTAGACTTTCTGGCATGATGGTCTCTTCCTTGGCCTTCAGCCAGGGTAAGAGGGTATCACAGTTTCTTTTAAGGTTCTAGTGGACTGAGATGAGAGCATAGTCTTGTACTTCTGGAATTTCTGAGTTAGTACATAGGTGGGAATCCTACCCAACCTATATTTTAAGACTCTAGAAGTTATTCTCTAATTTCCTTAAAATCAGTGCACACATTTTGGCTAACAAGTCTACTTATTATAAATGACTAGACATGAAATTTCTATTTAGTATTTGACTAAACTTAAAAAGCAGGCTTTTTCTCTAGAACAGAGAGCAGGAAGCTAGTTCCAAAAAACCCTAAGAAAGGGCACCCCTAATTACCAGAAGAATTCCTGCCAGAGGCAAGACTTGAATTGTCCTAAAGAAACCAAAACCTAGGTGCCAAAACCTAGGTGAAGGGCACTCCTAATTACCAGAATTCTTCCTGCCTGAGGCAAAACTTGAATTGTCTAGGAGAGAATGCCCAGCCCCTGTCCTTGGGCGTTACTGTGACCTTCCTCAGAGGACAGGCTTTTAGGCCTGTGCTGGGAAGAAACACCAAGGCCTGACAATTCCCATATTTTTCCTTATTTCTCTAAAATAAAGCCATGTCCTTATCCCAAAACATGATACTTTGAATCTACCTTTTCCAAACTGAGACATATTCTACCAGATTAGTTGGATAGGGACGCGGCACATGTGCCTTCAAGACGCACCCGTGACGCGGCCAGGCACAGAGGACCATCTACGGCTTCATTTACACGACGGGAAACGCCCGTCGCACCCAAATCTATACAGATGGAGAAAAGAAAGGTAGATTGGCAGTTGCCTGGAACACAGCCCCCAGGAGGGGCACAGGTTTACAGGGTGGCGGCCAGTGAGATTTGGTTTCATTTTTGAGGACAATAAAATACTCTGAAGTTGATTGTGGTGAGGGTCACCATACCCGGAATTTAAGTGGGAGCATTGCGTGGTGTGTAAAGTGTATCTCTGTTCATTGGTCCGTGCTGAGTTTCCGTTTTCTGGGGAGACGTGAGCAAAGGTCTTTTCACACACACACACACACGCACGCACACACGCGCGCACACGCACACACACACGCACGAATTGAACAAAGAAAACAGTCTAGTAGAGGGAACCGGCGAGTTTACTGGGGTCACTTGCAGGAGCATGATGGAAGCGCAGCATGGGGGAGGCTCGGGGAGCTGTGCTGTGCTGCTGGGGCGCCTGTGCACCTTGCAGTCACTGCACGCACGCGTCTCTTCCCCCAGCCATCCATGGATTAATCTTGGGGAGGGGCTTGCGAATCTTGCAACGCCCTGAGCTCCCAAGTCTCAGGACCAGTCTCTCCCACTCCTTTCCATGTGGGGGAAACAGCCACACGCCAGCCTGACTTGATCCTTCTCCCCCATCCATCGGTGTCCATCTGTCCACTCATCCATCTGTCCACCTGCCTGTCTCTTTACTCCGACGCCCTCCAACCCCTCCATCTCTCCATTTCCCCTCCCCTGTGTTACTCGCTTTGTTCCCTCCATCCTCTCTCACTCTGTCAGTCAAAAGAACGTTAGCGGTAATGATAATCACTCATCAGCTGTCCCCTGTTCTCGTCGTGCTGTTTTGGCATTCCCTGCGTCCTTGCGTGCCTTTCCCTCAGCAAGAGGTGACTTTCCCTGTCTGCCCAGAGGACGTGCTCTGTATCAGTCCATCTAGAAGCGGGGGGCGGGGGGATGTCTGGAAGCGAGAGACGGTGGGACAGACCAGGGGCTTGTGAGCAGGCAGGGACACGCAAGGACACCTGGGTCACGTGTCGCCTCGGATGCGTCCCCTGGGCGGTGTGCAGAGGACCTTCCTGCATGTTGGCGGCGCCTGATGGCGGTGCAGGCTGAGGCCTGGCGGATGCTCCTCGTTACTGACTCGGTGCTGCGTGATTGCGAGGCCGACCTGCTCTCTCTGTGCCAGCATTAATTAGGTTCTGTCAGCTGCTAGCCCCCCCCCCCACTTGCTCCTAGCTGTCCACCAGAATCCCCTGGAAAGCTTGTTTCAAATGTGGACTACGGAGCTCCTGCCTCGAACCCTTGACTGGGCAGTCTGGGGTAGCCCCACCCGTAGCAAGTCCAAGGGAGTCATTCCTGGAGCTACCATAACCAACCGGCCGCCAGCAGCATTAGTCAGCAATCGGAATATCCTACTTTCCTTTCCAATGCTATTTCTTCAAGCCTGGAAGAGATGATCTATGGCGCTGAGGGTTAGATGTGAAAGACCCCCTTAGGCTCCCTTGTTTGAACACTGCCCTCAGCTGGCAGCACTGTTGGGAAAGTTGCAGAACCTTTAGGAGGTGGAGCCTAGCTGAAGGATGCGCATTACTGGGGAGGCCTTGAGGTTTTGTAACTCTGCCAACCAACCCCCCTGCTTTCTGACTGTCAATGCAATGGGACCAGCTTGCTTCCCACTCCTACCACCAAATCTTCCCTGACTTGGGGAGCTACATTGACCTGGAACCATGAGCCCAAATAACCCTTTGCTCCCCGAAGTTGCTGTGTCGGGGCATTTTACCAACCACAAGAAAGCAGCTGAGGCGGAAATGGATGAGAGAAGTGGGACCAGTGCTGTGAGTAGCCGAGCACGTGGCGGTCCTTGAGTTAGAAGGTAGAAGAGCTTGGAACTTGGGCTGGAAGAACCGTGCACAGTGGGACACTCTGGGGGGACCTTGGAAGGCAAGAATGCCGAGAGAAATGCCGACAATGGAGGCTGGGCTCACCGGGTCTCAGAAGGGAACTGGGCCAGAGGCCGTTCACATGACCCTGGTGAAGAACCTGACCGTGCTCTGCCCACGTCTCCAGGACTTTGGTGAAGGTGAATTAAAATGTAACGAACTGATGTCTTTGGTGAAGGAAATTTCAAGCCAGCGTAGCCCTGAGTCTGGCCACGTTACTTGTTAGCGCTCTTGTTAAGATTGACAGATGGAGCCAACAAGTAAGTGAAGTCCAGCAGGGAAAGGTGTGTAGGAACCTCAAAGGTCCACACATGGGGCTGCAGAGACTTGCTATTCATCCACTTGCTGGACTTTACAGGGCATGATAGAGGGGCTTCAGGACGTGGGTAACCAGTGCCTCCGGACAAGGTGCAGGACCTTCCCACAGTGAAAGTACTGGGTTCCAGACCCCAGCAAGAGGAGCAGGGGGTTAGAATGACCTCAGTCTGCACACACCTCAAGAGACCTTGCGGACGCGCTTTTCCATAATGAAGAAATAAGTCCACCATGAGCCCAAATCCTCACCTGTGCGAAGCCCTCATTACATGTGAGACTGTGTTAAAACCACTTGGCAGACACAGTCCCAATGGTCTTTCTCTTTGTATTGAAATCTACAGTGATTTCTTAAGTCTGGTCTCCCTACTGTGCGACAAATAGGGAAACTTGTTTCTCCTGTCTGCACCTTAACAGTCTCTTCTTCCTTCCATCTTTCCCAGTGCCAATGCTTGAAGATATGCTAATTGCCCTCAGTAATCACTGCATATTACATACAAGCATTAAGATATCACACTACTCCATAAATGTACCTTTTAAAAAAAAATTGGTCTACACAAGAAAGCATTACACTAGGACCTTACACTTTACAGTTTGCAACATAGTCCTATGATGTCATAGTCCTATGATATCACAGTCCTGTGACATAAATTGAACCAGAATCTCTATTAAATTACCCAGCAAACTTACCGCTGTAGTAACGTACAGAGCTGGACTGAGAACCCGCCCGCGCTATCCCCTTTGCTGCCTCGCTTCTGAGCGTGCTGGGTTCTACCATCATCCATCTGGATCTGATAATTTGCAGGGATCTGACTTTGTTATTCCTGGGGTGTGACTGATGAGCTACCGATGCTGCTTGCAAAGAGCGACTTGCATGTAGGGACCCTGGTGAGCTAACGTGTTCTGGCGATGAGCCGAGGGGCTCATTCAGGGGGCTAGCTACCAAAGCCGCGTCGCTTAAAAGTTCAGGAAGTCTTCCTAGAAGAGACATATTAACACACATTGTATTAAAAGTGCTATTCGGTTTACTTATTTCATCATTTATTTGTTTATTTTGTATGGCTGTGGGGGTGTTCACATGGGTGCAAGTTCATGTGTAGGCACATGTGCATTTTTCTCAGGTGCATTTCATCGTGTGTGTGTGTGTGTGTGTGTGTGTGTGTGTGTGTGTGTGTGTGTGTCAGAGAGAAAGAGAGATTGAGATTCTTGCTGGCCTGGAACTTAACTGAATAGGCCACACTGGCTGGCTAGCCCGAGTCTGCCTGTCTGTACCCCACTACTGATGTCACAAGCAAGTGCTACCCTGGCTGACTTTTTTTTACGTGGGTACTAGGGACTGCACTCAGACCCTCATGCGTACACGGCAAGCGCTTTGCCAAATCAGCCATTTTTTGAATGAAAGAGAATACATATGGTAAGCCGCGCAAGTCTAGAGAGAGTAGTAGTGTGATAGACTTTTACAAATCAAGCGTGCCTGTTTAGCCAGGATCTCACTCGACAAGCCTCCATGTGATCGCTCACTACAATCTCATCTAGAGTCCGTCTCCTGAATTCTAATAGCATAGACCACTCTGGCTTGGGTCTGACTATGCTGAGAGGAGCAGCCAAGTCCTGTCAGTGGGACTCTAATGCTTGCTTTGGACGTGCAAAGCTCCATCCTGATTGACACATCAAGGAACAATGGAGCATAATGGAATTAGAATTTGCTTATGTGCAGTTGTGTCTTCAGGACACTCTAGGTGAACGCAGAGGACTGCACTCAGCTGGATGGAGCCCAGAAGAATTACAGTTATACACCCCCGGCATCTCCCAGACACCCAAGTCCACGGCTGCATGAAGGCCTCTCTCAGCTGCCATCTTGGCACTTGAAGCTGGACCCCTTACGTAGTTGGGGCAGCTCTCCGGAAGCGCCTGCAGTAGGCTGTCTGGATGGCTTTGGTGGAGGCGGGCAGGACCCCCCACATGCACCGTGGGCGGCACTGTGCTCTGTGCTGGGCAGAGCAAGCTGAACTCCGGCAGCCGGCTGGCAGCGTGCCATCTCCCTCTGCTCGTGACCGTGAGTGTGCCGTGGGCAGCCCCCGGCTCCTGCTGGCATGACTGTGTCATGACGGACTGCAGCCTAGAGCTGTGAATGGAAGAAAGCCCCTCTGGTGCCCTGAGCAACCGGCTTGGGTGCTTACAGCAGCAAGGGGCTGGCAGCATCTTTACGTGAGATCTGAAGATCCGAACTCACGTCCTTCTGTTTGTGAGCCAGAAACATCGACTCCTGAGCCATCTCTCCATACCTTAATTTTTAAAGTTCTTATGTGCTTGGTATCACACCAAGATTTTATTTATATTTCTCGATATTGAAAGTTTCTGTATCTTTCCATATGTTTAGTTGACATTCATCTATTCTATTCTGTGAAATAGTTGACATTCATCTCTTTTATTCTGTGAAATGTCTCTGAAAATCTTTAGTCATTTAACAAACTCCAGTTGGTTGCCCTTTTCTTCTTGGCTTCTGGGTGCTCTGCGTTCACTGTGTCACGGTCTTTTACGTTTTCGTGTGCTATACACACGTTCTTCTACTCTGTGGTTTCCATTTTTGGCTGCTTCAGGGCTGTTTGCTGTTGAGTGCGTTTTTGCTGTCAAGTCCTGTCCATCAATCATCCATCCTTGGTGGCTCTCTGTGTGGGGTACGGAGAGTGTGCCCAGTCACGAGGCCGCGCTTCCAGCCTATAGTGTTGCTTTGCCCAAGGAGTCTACCATCCATTTGGAATTCACTTTGCACACGACGCAAGGTTGAGATCAAGATTCGGGGTTCATTCTGCACATCAGACTGGCTCAGAAATACTTGCCGTCTGGGCTTCTTTGTGCACAGATGTGCGGCGCAGTGACGGGCTGGTGCCGCTCTTGGGAAGCTGTGACTCTTGCCGACGTCACCACGCCGTCTCTGCCTCCCTAGTATCGGGTTTGCAGATCGCACCGGCACACCTGGGTGTTTTTATAGATCCTCGTGGTTGCACAGCAAGCATTTTAGCAACTGAACTGTCTCTCTAGCCTGTAATTTTGCTGGATTCTGGTTACAAGGTAATTCATAGACAGAACAGTAGGACATTAAAGCACATTTGTAAAGCTTCCAGAGAATAAGACCTAACCGTGTTACGTTAATCGGAAGGGGTTTCTTCACGCCCTGGCCTCCCTCACTGGCATGTTATTTCCCAATGTCTGAAGCGTGCTCCTGCTCCTGTGTGGTCAGAGCATCCTGGGGGGTCTGTGAACATAGCCCCGAGGCCCAGTTGCGAGTCAAGGCAAAAGTCTACAAGACGAGAAGGCTGGGATCCTATAGCTTGTCTTTATGGAAATAATATCTCTTGGAGAGTAAAGATGTGTTTTTCTTGGGAATATGTCCTGCCACCGTGAAGACTATTTCAAGACCATAGACAGGAGGACTGGGTCTCCCCGTCCGGCACTCTGCGATCTCAGTGTCCAGGGCTGGGTCTTTACCTTTCCTCTATTTCTCACCACGTAGATGTGCACTTGCGTTCCACCACCATGAACTCCACAAACGACTGTGAGGCCAAATTCTAAATGAATGTCTTCCCATATACTTAGAATGCGATAACAAGTTGGCCACATTCGCCCATCTGCTACTTCTTCCTTATTTCTAAAACAAAAATTTAACATCTCGCATAGTCCAATTTTGGGCAGAATTATATTCAGAATTTTTTTTTAAGAACTAAAGTAGGTTGGGAGATAGCCTTTGCCTCACAGGCAAAAGGATGCAGGTTCCACATAAAACCGCTTTATGGATGTGGCCTGGTCTGGGGGGCAGCGCCTGGGAAACCTTAAAGTGAAGCAATAAGGGGGTAAGGGGGTGACACAACCTGAATGTTCCCAGACGTCATCCTTGGACCTCCACAGGCATAGACACTCAAGTACCCTCTTGTACACACACACACACACACACACACACACACACACACACACACACACACACGTGAATGCATATACACACTGAAAAATAAATAGGACTGAAGTAATGGATGCTCTCTTTCTAGGATTCTGAGACTGTAACAAAAAAAATCTTACACATCCAGCTCCGTCTAGCGCTGGTGGCGCTGTCCATCCCGGTGTCCACACTGGTGGCGCTGTCCATCCCGGTGTCCACGCTGGTGGCGCTGTCCATCTTTCCTCCATGCCCCACCTCCGAGCAGGTGGGTCTCCAGTATTTGCTCCTTCCGAGGGGCCCCCAGCAAGTCCAGGCCCTGCAGGCCCAAGCACTGCTCGCATTGTCCTGAGCCCGGCCACAGTATCAGCCAAGACACTTCACCCCTCCCTTGCACCAGCTTTGCGTCCCAAGCCTCCCTGTCCGGGGACGCCTTTTCCTTGCACAGAGAACAGTATCAATCTTGGTATCTGGATTGCTCTTGCAACCGTAACCTGCGCGCCACCCTGCTGATTCTCGGCACGGAAGCGAGCTCTTGGCCGCCGCAGGCGCGCCTGCAGGAGCTGGAAGCCATGCATCTGTCTTGCAGGCCCTCCTCCAGAGCAGGGTCCTTTGGAGGTGCGGGGAGGGGTGCCCCTCTCCACTCTGCTGCCGCAGGGCTCTGCGTCCATCGGCGGAGGTCTTGAGAATTCCCTCCCTACCCAGTGCTCTGTGATTGCTGCCCAGGCTCACGGGTGTTGGGCTGATTACGCTCCCAGTCCATGTGCTCTCCCGCGGTTCTTTTTCTCCAAGCTTGGGTTTATATGTTCTATGGATGAATCAGTGGCTGTGTGTTTTGCACATGTGCTAATATAGAATGCAAGATGAATTTGAAAATTACACGGAGGTTTGGGCGTGTATCATACAAAACGTGGACATGGTTGTATTAAAAGCACAGCAGTTCGCATAATGATTCAATCAATTGTTCAGACTCACATATCCTGCACGTTGAGTTCTGTGCTAAGTAGCCCGGTTAGTGTATCTGAAAACAGTTTCCTGTAATATGCATCACGACTGTATAATATTGACCTCAGCAAATATTGAGGCTGGAAGGAATAAATAACCAGTTCAGCTTCAGCCTGAAGCACAGGGCGGGCCGAGCCGTCATCACACTCACCGTCGGCCTCCGGCAGTTTGGAGTCACGTTCCGGATTTCTTCTCCTTCCCTTCTCCTGTGGCTTCATGAGCTCCGACACGGAAGTGCATTTCCACGAGTCTGAGCAGAACATCACTGCTGGGGGATTTACATAAGCCATCCTCATCCTCAAGCATAAGCTGGAGGTGGGTATGGCGGTGCGTGCCTGCAATCCTGGCACTGGAGGCTGAGGTAGGAAGGTCAAAGGTTCAAGGTCAGACTGAAGTATGTCTTTAAACAAAGCAAAATGAAGCAAGGGCTGTGGCCAGAGCTCAGGGCAGAGTACTTGCCCCACCATCCCCAGAATCAGAGAAGAGAGGAGGAGGAGGAGGAGGACGAGGAGGGGAGGAGGAGGATGAGGACGGGAGGAGGAGGATGAGGAGAGGAGGAGGAAGAGGAGGAGGAGGGGAGAAGGAGGAGGAGGAGGGGAGGAGGAAGAGGAGGAGGAGGGGAGGAGGAGGCGGAGGAGGAGGAAGAGGGGAGGAGGAGGAGGGAGGAGGGAAGAAGAGTTAAGGGGAGGAGGAGGAAGAGGAGGAGGAGGAGGAGATGAGGAGGCGGAGGAGGAGAAGGAGGGGAGGTAGGGAGGATGAGGAAAGGGACGGGAGGGAGAGGAGGAGGAGGAGCGATGAGGAGAAGGAGAAAGGAAAAGGAGGAGGGAAGGAGGAGGAGGGGAGGAGGAGGAGCAAGAGGAGGAAGGGAGGAGGAGGAGAACAGGAGAGAAGAATGAGGGGAGGAGGAGAAGGAGGGGAGAGGAGGAGGGAGGAGAAGAAGGAGGAGGAGGAGGGGAGGAGGAAGAAGAGTAAGGGGAGGAGGAGGAAGAGGAGGAAGGGGCATGGGGAAGAGGAGGAGGAGGAAGAGGAGGAGGGAGAAGAGGGAGAGAAGGGGAGAGGAGGAGGAGGAAGGGAGGAGGAGGAGGGGAAGAGGAGAAGGAGGAGGAGAAGGAGGGGAGGAGAGAGAGAGGAGGATAAGGGAGGGAGGGAGGGAGGGAGAAGAGGAGGAGGAGGAGGGAGGAGGGGCAGAGCGAGGCACACAGCACTGGGCGCGTGTGCAGGCCAGGGACAACTGTCACAAGGCGTTCTCTCCTCCTGCCACGTGGTGTCAGAGATGGCACAAAGTCACTGGGCTTGGACTCAGGCCCCTTTACCTGCCGAGCCCTCACGGGGCCTGTGGCCCTCCGTCGACCTCTGACGATGTCTCCCTAAGTCAGGCTTCATTCTTGGGCCAGTGGTCGGTGTCCAGGAGGAGCTCTCTGCAGTCGAGTAGGAGCACAGAGCGCAGCAGAGCAGACGTGCATGCCCGGGAGCACCCGGCAGCCCCTGCAGGCAGGGAGGAGGCGGCTCTGCTGGCAGAGGTGCCCAAGCCCCAGGTGCATGAAGCAGGCCTGGGGAGGGGGGCTTGCGCTTCAAGCCGCGGGTGCGGGGACCCCTTAGGAATGGACAGATGCAACGAGTCAGGGACGCAGAGCTGACGCCTGCAGACCCTCCTGTCTGTCACTGGACAAGCCAGGGAAGCACAAGGGCTGGTTCCACCCCCAGGGGACCCACGTTTTGTAAATATTGACTCTGATGTTCACAGTCACGGCCTGCCGGAACTGCGTCAGTAGACGCCCCCTCTGGGGACCAGCAGTTACCCCCTGCAGACTGTCAGGAAGATAGTGGGGGGACGCAGCCCTGGAAAGACCGCAGCCTCCTGTCCTGCTGCTCCTGTGCTCCTTGCTACCTTGTCGGTAACCATGACGACAGGGAGCTCAGAACCCCCTGCCCCCCTGGGGCCCCACGCTCCTCCACCAGCTGCTCCCGCTTGTCCTTTGGTTGGGCTGGCGCTGGCTGCCCCGCAGGGCACCAGGTGGGAGGACGGCTTCCGTGGGGGGTCCTAGTCGCCCAGCGCTAGCCCTTCAGAGGTGCCCAGTGGACTGGAAGTTCTGCTGCTCTGTGGCACAGTTGCGGAGGAATCTTGGTGCAGGGAGGGGCCCAGGGAGCCAGCTGGAATCCATCGTCTCGTGACGCGCCCTGCTGTGTCTAGAGAGCCCCCTGGGGCCATCATGGGAGCGAGGGAGCTCACCCTTGCCACACGGGAGGACTCGGGCATCGAGGGAGCTCACCCTTGCCACACGGGAGGACTCGGGCATCGAGGGAGCTCACCCTTGCCACACGGGAGGACTCGGGCATCACTGTCTGTCCCCATCACCAGAGAGATGAGCGCACGAGTCCCCGCGTGCGCCAGGTACACCTGCTCATGGGCTCGCTTGTGAAACTGCCTGGACTTGTGACGTGGCCACGGCTGGCTGGAGTGGCGCCTTCTGTCCCCGCCATGCTTTACCAAGTGGCCTTCAGCTTGTACCGCGGGTCAGTGTGCGCTTCCCAGGGGAGGGGAATGACTGGAGCGTCACAGGACTGAGCTCTCGGAACCGCAATGGAACACGCAGGAGTTCTGCAAGGGCCTGCGCTTATTCGCTGCTGCCTAGAACCTGCGGGCTCACTGGGTCTATGTTCCTCAGCGTTTCCTCCCGTCGGGGGGAGCTGAAGGTTGTCCCCTCTCCCACTAGTCCCCATGTCCCATGTGGCCAGGGACTGTGCTTTCCCTGCACTCCCACGTGGCTCTGAGGCCTGACACCCCTACACCAGAAGGGGCCCCTGGGGAAGGACCACGACGTCCTGTGACTCTCGTCAGAGCCCTTGGTCTCCAGGGCGTGTGGCTTTGGTGGACGGTCCCCCTGGACAAGGGTCCCCATCCCTTTCCTGGATAGTGCTGGCGCTATGTCAGGAGAGAGCTCTGGGCTTTCCACTAGTCTGTCCCCCAGCTGCCTCACGCCCCTTGCTCAACGCCCCCTCGTGTGCCCTTTGCGGCAGCTTCGGGCTCAGCCGCTTGGCACTCCTGAGGGGTGAGCAGCCCTACGAAAGGGCAGCTGGGGATGACCTATCACATCCCCTGAGCCTGGACACTTCTCACTTCTTTCTCTCCCGTCCTGGCTCCCCAGGGGCTTGAGACCACCAGCCAGAAATCTCAAAGTCACACTTTTCTGAGCTGTTCTGGGCCTCAGTCTGTCCAGTCCCTGGCTGGAAGGAAAATGCAGCTCTCGTGGTTCTGGTCCACAGCAGTGAGATGGGTGCTTCTCTCGGTTGCCTCCAGGAGAGCCCATGACCAGGTGGTGGGAAGCAAGGGCAGGGGGGAGTGGGGGGCTCCGCCCAGCCCAGCGCCACACCTGGATTGAAAGGACTCCCCGCCGGAAAGCAGAGAGATTTTCTTGTGGCTCCAGCTTTTACCACCCACAATGTTCTTCCCTGTGCTGAGGAGCCAACAGACTTCTGTAGATACAGTGAGTGGGAGCCGGGAGATGACAGGGCGGGAACATCTCCTTCCGGTCCTGGGGGCTGCTGATGTGCCCAGCCCACTGCTGCTTTTGCCAGAAAGAGGCTGCTGCCGCCGCCGCTGCCACCCACTGCTGCCGCCGCCGCTGCTGCCGCCGCCGCTGCCGCCGCCGCCGCTGCCGGCCGCCGCCGCTGCCGCCGCCGCTGCCGCCGCTGCTGCTGCCTCCGATGCTGCCGCTGTTGGCGCCGCTGCTGCTATGAGCTTGGTGTTGCTATTCTGGTCTTTGCTCCAAGTTCATGTCAAGTAACTTGGAGTACTTAAGCCAAGGACTGCGTTGAGAACAAAGCACATCAGCCCACTTCTGCTCCCCTTTGCAGATGTGTGCAGTTTGGGCATCGCACTCTCTCCCTTTCCAGATCTTGCTGGCAGCTTCGTTGGTCAGGGAGGAACGAGCGTTATGTGCATTTCTGTCCTGCCCTTTGCATACGTCCAGCTCCATGCAGACGGAGCCCAGGTACTGCACACACAGTGGGCGCTTCCTAAGTATAGCAGGTCTTCTTACCTGTGTGTTTCTCCTGAGAATTTCAGTTCCCGTGACCAACCAAAAATATGAAACTGGAAATTCTGGAGGGAAGAACTCACAGGTTTTTCTGCTGCGTACCACATGGACCATCATGGGATGTCGTGTAGCCCCGCCCGCCCCTTCCTGGTGTGAGTCGCCGCTCTGACCAGTGTGGACACACTGTACACACTACCTGTCCAGCCCCACCACGGCTCAGTGACCTGAGTTACCGAGCAGGTGACCTCGCCTGACACTTATCCGACCAGCACGGCTCAGGGCTGTCACAGTGACTTATGTCGTCCACTCCTTCATCTCGTCATGCGGGCTTCTCAGCACCTCCCAGCAGTCCGAGAAGATGTGTGTCCACAGGATAGCGTGACATGAACGGAGAGACCATGTTCACGTGGCTTAGCGCGGCGTGGCTTCCCCTCGTTCTGCTTGCTATTGGTTGTTCATTTCTCACTGTGCCCGATGGTCAAAGTACAATGCAGGGGGGCTGGAGAGGTGGCTCAGGGGTTAAGCCTCTGCCTTGCAGGCGGAAGGTCCTGAATTTGGATCCTAGACCCCACATATGGACGCCGGGAGGAAAAGGGGGGGGGGAGGGGAAAGGGGGCGGGCAGCCTGCGTTTCCGGTCCTGGTAGGGCGGAGCCTGTGAATCCCAGGGCAGAGTAAACAAGGAGGAGGTGGAGGCGTCCATGGTGGTTCCCGAATTCGCCCGTGGTTCTACACACACACACACACACATACACACACACATACATACACGCGCACACCACAGGCACAGTTGAATAAATAATAAAAAAAGTACGATGCAGGCGCCTAGAACACACGTGTGGGAGTCTGTACATCTACTGTGTCAGGTTTTCACTGGGGTCTTGACAGGGATGTAGCGGCTAAGACACGTGACCCCCTGTACAGATGTGCGTGTCAGGGCTGCCGATAAAGCCTGACTCACATAGTGGTTATGAATTAGCAATGGACCAGAGTCCTGAGCCAAGGAAGAAAAAGAGCTGGGGGAATGTGTGTCCGTGAAGCTACCGCTGGCCCCAGTGAGATGCTCAGCAGGTGAGAGAGAGAAAGAGAGAGAGAAAGAGTGAGAGAGAGAGAATGCTGGTCAGCCCCACCTGCTAGCTGTCAAGAAAAAGTCGCCACGGTGCGTTCTTCCTGCTTCACATGGAAAGATTCTCCGTGGCCGAGTGGCCGAGTGGCCGAGTGCTTCGTGAAGTTCAGGAAGTTGGTGAAAAGGCCTTTGTCAGGATGTGAACCTGCCAGGGAACAGTGTGAATCACTGAAGACCACCCTGGTGCTGGCTCAAGTGCACACAGCACCCCAGCAAGAGACCCCTACTTGGGATGGCAGGAAGCTCCGTGAGGGTGACCTCAGGCACCCCTTCTCCATCTTCCTGCTGAAGCCCCGGTGGAGGCTCCGTCGGTGGGGATCAAGTGGCTTTGAGGCAGCAAAGGCTCAGCAGCTTCACCGAGCTGCTCCGTGCCCGCGGGCTGAAGGGGGCACCAGGGCACTCTGCCCTGTTTGCAGAGTTGAGACCCCCCCAAGCCAATGGTGGTGGTGACGTCTGCAGATGTGAAACTGCTGGGGTTGCTGGTGCCTCCTGCCGTCAGCTTGGGCACCTGCACTCGAGGCAGGAGCGTCAGAAACTGGGGTACAAGGAAGAGAGAACAGCCTGTGGGCAGCGCCCCCCGGAAGCTTCCTGCACGGTGGTGTGAAGAGGCAGCACTGCTTCTCTGGGCTGTGGTCAAGTGCGCTTGGGGTTACACGGCCCCGCGTGGCTGGATGGCCACCTTGCTTTAGACCTTGGGGAAGTGACTTGCTTGCTCTGAGCCTCAGAGGTGGGGCGACGATCCCTGCTGAGTGGTGGCTGGGAGATGAATAGACCCAGCAGGTAGAACCCCGCAACCGCAACCGCAATCGCAGCCACAGCCGCAATCGCAGCCACAGCTGCAACCGCAGCCACAGCTGCAACCGCAGCCACAGCTGCAACCACAGCCGCAACCACAGCCACAGCCGCAACCGCAGCCACAGCCGCAGCCGTGGCAGTCTGGAATGTCTGTCTCCTCTGTGTGCCCACCAGCCGCTGTCAGTAGAAGCCCCTCCTTCTCCTTCGGCAGGCTGCTGTGGAGGTCAGAGGTCAGCTCAAAGGCGCGTCTTTCCTCCCACCATGTCGCCAGTTCAGCTCACAGTTCTGTGCGTTTCTCCGCTGCTGGGAGCTGTCTCGTCGGCCTGTGGGTTTTGTTTTTTGTTTTGTTTTTTAATCTCATGAAAGCATAGGAAAGAAATTGATTGCTTTCTTTTTTAAAGTTTTTATTTATTTATTTAGTGTGTCTGTGTGTGTGTGTCTGTGTGTGTGTGCGTGCGTGTGTGTGTGCGTGTGTGTGTGTGTGTATCAGAGGGCACCATGTGTCCCTGTGTAGGGCCAAGGGTGACTTGGAGAATCATCCTGGATTGCTTCTACTTCTCTCTTGCTTTGAGTTAGGATTTCCGCAGCTCCGCCCACCAGGGCCTGAAGTGCAGGCCGACACCCTCTCCACCTGGCATTTTCTACATGGGACCTGGGATCCGAACTCCTGGCATTTTGCTTGTGAGGCAGAATCTTAACCCCTGAGCCATTTTTCCATCCCAAGAGACTGATTGTTTTCTGAAAAATAGGCCTGAAAACCTGGGGCTGGGGCCCAGATTTATAACCTGTACCAGGTGACCAGCTATTCCCAGAACCCGAGCCGGGCAAGAATCTGCTCTGGGAGCTGCCGTCCATGCACTTGGACCTGGGCCCGGTAGTCTGTGGCCGTAGAAGCTGGGCAGCTCCGTGGTCCGCAGAAGCTTGTCAGGCAGCCGGCCCTCTGCCGGGAAAAGACTCCTGCCCTACAGCTTATCGAAGATCTAAATTTAGTCCTGGAAGAAGGGCTGAGGCTGAGGACGGTTGATAAATGGCTCTTGGGCTCTCCTGGCTGCGACTTCCGTCGTAAATAAAGCACTTACCCCCCCAGCAGATCCGATCATTGTTCACGACGCTGGCCGAGGCAGCAGCACAGGCTGCTGATTAGCGGAGCAACGACATCGAGCCCGGCGGCAAGGTGCTCGGAGAGCTGAGTGCGAGAGCGAGGGCTGGCCAGGAGGGCACCCTGGAGGGCTTCTTCACACACCGGGCACACGGCCTCTCCTTCTGGAAACGGTCAACAGTCACGTGATCTCTGAAAGAGCTCAGAGCCAGGGGGTGGCAGAACCTGGGGGTGAGCCCTTGACAGCCCTCGGCAGTCATCCGCGGCTCAGCATCTCTCCATCCAGGGACGCGCCGGCTGGCGGCTCAGCTGCAGCATCCGCCCCTGCATCCCATCCAAGGGAGGAGGAGGTGGGGCTCCTCAGAGGCCGAGGGATGTGTGGTGGGGGGGCATGGTCAGGGAGCGCGGGGCTGGATCCCGACATGCTCAGCAGGCCCCTCCCAGGGGCCATAGCCCTGAGGACTGCAAGCTTCAAACCAGACGTGTCCTGCGGGCTTATCTGGCCCCTCGTCTTATGCAGGTCGGGGCACCACGGCCCAGCGCCGCAAGTCTGTGATTTACGAGCCTCCCCTTGGTGCCGTCAGGGTTTCTATGGTAAGGTCATCAAAAATTAATGCATGCCGGTCAAATGCACCTGTTCACGCAAACAACTGGGTGGATGTTGCGTGCACCTCAGAACCATTCTTATTATCAAAATGCAAAACACCCACCAGATAGGGCGAGACTCACCTGTGACCCCAGCACCCCCGGAGGCTGAGGCTGGAGGGTCACAAGGTGAGGTCAGGGGAGCACATAGAGCGAGAGAGGGGGAGATAGAAGGAAGGAGGAAATGTGGGAGAGAGAAGGGACAAGAAGAGAGGGAGGAGGAGGAAAGAAGGGGAAGAGAGAGAGAACAAGAAAAAGGGAAAAGGGGAAGAAGAGTAGGAAGGGAGAGGAGAGAGAGAGAGAGAGAGAGAGAGAGATCTTCCTCCCCTGGGGACTGCTAATACCCCTTTGCAGTCTGCCTGCCCCTGCGCCCACTAACCACGGGCAGGTATTTTGTCACCAATTGGTTTGCATTTTATATACAAGGAATAATGGAGTGCGCATTGCTTTTCCAAAGGTTTCTTTCACTCAGCATCATTTTTTATTGTGGTAAATTATATGTAATGTGAAACCCCATCTGAGCGTTTTGAAGCGCGGCGCAGAGATGTTATGTCCGTTCCTCTGGTCAGGCAGCCGCGGCCACCATCCATCTCAGAACCTTCTGGTCTCCGAAACAAACGGACAAGCACTAGGTCTGCTTCCCCCCCTTTCTCTTTCCAGCCCCCCCGCCCCCCGCAAGCAGTGTGCTGCGGATCCCTGTGGCAGTTGGTGCGTCAGGACTCGCTCTCCTGCGCTGATCAAGGCTTGCCCAGGCTGTGGCGCTTGCAGTTTGCTTTCCTTCCGGTGACGTCATACCCCGCATCTGCATGGACCACGTTGTGAATCCACTCATCCGGCAAAGGAATGTGCCTTGGTGTGAGCAGTTCTGCTGCACACATGGGGGTGCAAATATCTCTTGTGGTCCTGGTGTGAATTCTATCAGGCAGGTGTGTGTTAGATTTGATTTCTGGGGGGGGGCTTCCGGTTGTTACCATATGGCTGTGCTGCTTCCTCTGTGTGTGTGTGTGTGTGTGTGTGTGTGTGTGTGTGTGTGTGTGTGTGTGTGTAAAACTCTATGTGTGTGTGACTCTGCGTGTCAGTGTGGTGAGACGGAAAGGAACTGATGTCAGGCTGAGAAAACATGACAGGGAAGGGAGGACCACAGGGAGAGAGGGGACCATGAGGAGAGGGAGGACCACAGGGGAGGGAGGAATGCAGGGGAGGGAACGTGTAGGGAGGGAGGAATGCAGGGGAGGGAGGCTCATGGAGGGAGTTCACAGACTCTTGGGCTTAAGTGGTCCTCCCCCGTCAGCCTGCTGTCATGGTTAAGTATAAGTGTCAACTTGACGGTTGAGGGTTTGAGCTCTGAGTACATTTTCAGAGAATTAGTGGTTAAGCCCAGAGTGAACCTGCAGGAGATTGTCTAGCTGATGGGGAAGGCCCAGCCCTTGGAGGTGGAACTAGGTCCTAGACAGGTGAATAAAATACAGAGAGCCGGTTAAGGAAGTTGACATGCGTGTATATACTTGGCCAGACGTGAAGAGATCATCCCTCTCTCAGCTGTTATGTGGAGAGGGTGTGGCCCGTTCCCTGGGCCCTTCGGTGATGGTGCGTGCTCTCCTGCCGACTGGACTAGGAAGTGTAACCAGACTGTTGTGAGACAACAAACCCCTTGTTCCCCAAGCCGTCCGCGGGTGCGGGGAGCTGCCACACAGACATCAGCGTCACTCGGCCGTGGACATCTGCTCTGCGTCCCCACGGTGCTTGGCTCTCACGGCAGTCAGATGGCAGGCGTGGGCAGAAAGCGAGAAGGATGTCCAGGGTCATCTGCCGGACAGCCAGGCTCATCTGCCACAGCTGCGCACTGCCCTGCGGGCTTCCGTGACCCGTGCGCTCGCCTCGCGATCCTGACGGGCACCAGAGCGGGATCGGCAGGAATGGAATCAGGCTGGGTCAAGAGGGGATCTTGGAAAAGCTGAAACCAAATCAAGTTTATTATGGAACCTGATCCATCATATACCATGAAACAGTGACGTCTGTACACGGCGCCAAGCGATGACGTCAATAGGGGCAGACTGACTGCCTGTGCAAGGTCAACACTAGGTGGGACCACCCTAGTGGATCCTTACACATGTCTATAGGCCCTGAGGGTCCATTCCTTGTGGGGGAAGAACAGGCTGCGGACAGGTGAGGAACACAGTGATACAGTTACAATGATAAACCTCTGAGCCATCCTTTACTTGTGCTAATCAGTGTCTAGACGTTTCTAAAGAACAGGAAGCAATATGTAAAAAACACTTCTGCCCTATCCCTGCCCTCTGCGGCAAAGTCAACAGGAGTCAGCCCACAACCAGGCTGGCACGGGAGGCACACTGCCACTGAGACCGCGGGGAATGCCCTTGGCATCCATCCTCAAGAGAGTGTTCCCTGGGGCTGGAGAGGTGGCTCAGGGGTTAAGCCTCCGCCTTGCAGGCGGAAGGTCCTGAGTTCGGATCCCAGATCCCACGTATAGACGCCAGGCGGAAGCGGGGGCGGCCTGCGCTTCTGATCCTGGTAGGGCGGAGCCTGTGAATCCCGGGCAGAAGGAGGTGGAGGCGTCCGTGGTGGTTCGCGAATTCGTCCGTGGTTCTATACACACACAGACATACACACACGCGCACACATACACATGCACATACGCACAGTTGAATAAATAAAAAAAAAATTATATAAAAAAAAAAGAGAGTGTTCCCTGCAGCACCCCTGGCCCAGCCAGGGGCAAATGAAACCCCCCCAGGGTCACTGCCCCAGCTGGCCTCTGGGCCCCCCCAGGGTCACTGCCTCAGCTGGCGTCTGGGTCCCCCAGGGTCACTGCCTCAGCTGGCGTCTGGGTCCCCCAGGGTCACTGCCCCAGCTGGCCTCTGGGCCCCCCCAGGGTCACTGCCCCAGCTGGCCTCTGGGCCCCCCCAGGGTCACTGCCTCAGCTGGACTCTGGGCCCCCCCAGGGTCACGCCCCAGCTGGCCTCTGGGCCCCCCAGGGTCACTGCCCCAGCTGGCCTCTGGGCCCCCCAGGGTCACTGCCTCAGCTGGCCTCTGGGCTCTGTGTAGACCAAACACCGGCTGACACTGTGCCCCGCGCACAGCTGAAGTCGGGGGCACTTCTGCTTCTGAGCCATCACCCTTCCACCTGCTGCAGAGCCCTGGGGGAGCAGGTGTTGGCTGGATCTGCATCTGCGCCAGTGAAGAGAGAGATGGGGTCTCCAGGCTGGTGGGGCCTTGTCAGATCTCAGGGAAGGGCCTAGCTGAATGAGACTGAACAAGAGTCCTCCCCAGTGTACGTGTGCTCACAGCCCCAGAATGTGATTTTACTTGGAAACAGGGCCGTATCGTAGGTACTAGCTAAGGCGCTTGGGAGAAATCGTCTTCAATGGCTGGTGACCACCTACAAGGAGACAGAAGAGCAGGTGGCCGCGTGGAGGAGGCGGAGTCAGGGTGGAGAGGCTCAGAGACAGAGGAGGCTCCTGGGAGGAGCACAGGCCTGGAAGCTGGGCACCATGGGAAACCCGCAGGCATGGGGGCTAGGAGCCACGGGAGGTTCAGGGCATCGGAAGCTAGGAGTCTTGGGGGTTAGGAGTCTTGGGGGATAGAGGCCATGGAGTCCTGAGGGGCTCGGAGTTTTGGGGGCTAGAGGCCATGGAGTCCTGGGGGGCTAGGATTCTTGGGGGCTAGAGGCCATGGAGTCCTGGGGGCTCGGAGCCATTGGGAACTGAAAGTCCAGGACGAATGCTCCCGGGAGCTGTGGGAAGGGGCGTGTGCCGGCTCCTGGCCGAGTCTGTGCTACAGAAGGGATACAGAATCGTTCTCATTTAATCCGTCGCATATGTGGCGCCCATTCTGGGTACTGTGGGAGACACACGCAGGGAGATGTTGGGTCATCCTGGGTCACAATGCAGGGGTCTCTGTTTGCTTTGTGTCTTCCTGCAGCTTGGACGTCTTTCACACTCTAGCTGAGGAGCAAGGTGAACTGCAGCGGGGGTTGGAGGATTGGGGGGCAGGCTCGCTGTCCCTGTGGCCGCTCTGCCTTTGCCCGGGAGCGTCCATGTCGCTCACCACCCGGACTGATGCTTTCCTCCCAGCGCCACACACCAGCTCTGTGCTGGTCTTTGCTCACCCCAAGTTCCCAACGCGAGCTAGGAAGTCGTAGTCGGCGTGTCACGGTCCCTACCTTTCTCAAGGTTACCTGCTGGGATTGGCAGGGCCGGATCAGAACTGTGTCTCATCCCGCTGTAGCCTGCACACCAGCCACACTGCGGTGGCTTGGGAAGGCCATCCTGGAGTGGCAGCTAATGGCTTGCACAGAGGAGGACCGGCCAGGCTGGAACCCTCAGAGACTTCCCACAGCTCCTTCCTGGTCTCCCTCTCCTGCTGCTCCTCCCTGTACCCCAACCTTGTCACTGGGGCTCTGCTCCTTAAGACGTGACAGTCTTTAGAGGCGTTCGGCAGACAGGAACACGGACCTGTGAGGCAGACCTGGGTTTGCAGAATGGTTCACCAAACATTGAGTTTTGAAGCAGATTAATCTGGGTCCTTTTTTCATTCTTATGTTTAAATCTTATTTTTATCTATTTATTCAATTTATCTCCTATGGCCTGGGAGTTGAATATAGGGCCTGGAGCATGCTGAATTACACACCAGAACATGTGTGTACATGTATATTTATAACATGAGCACACTATCACCAAGCTACACCCCAGCACGTGTGTACATGTACATGTGTATGTGAACACACCATCACTGACTACACCCCAGCACATGTGTGTGCATGTGTGAATGCATGCATGTACGTGCGTATGTGTAATCAGACCATTACTGAGCTGTACTCCAGAATGTGTGTGCACATGTGAACATATGTGCGTATGCATGTCTCACACATCTGTGTATACATGTCTGTGCATGTGTCATGCATGTACACATGTGTGCATGTGTTCATGTGCATGTGACTCTGTCCATGTACCTGTGCATATATGTGTATGCATGTAGATGTGTAAAGGTGTCCACATGTGCATGTCTGTATATATGTGTGCATGTCCTGTGTGCATATATGTGTGTGTATGTATGTGCATGTGGTATACATGCGAGTGTGTACATGTTCGTGCACATGTGTGTACATATATGTGCCTGTGTATATGTTCGTGCACATGTGTGTACATATATGTGACTGTATGTTCATGCATGTGTATATGCTGGTGACTGTATTCATGCGCGTGTATGTGCATGTGTGTGCATGCACGTGCATGTGTACATGTGTGTACGTGCGTGTGCATGTGTGTACATGTGTGCACACGTGTGTATGAGTGTGTCCCTACCTTTTGGATGCTCACATCACAGACGGCATGTGCGCACACAGCCCCACACTGACCCAGCTGTGTGCTCGTGGACACCTCTATCCAGCTGTCGCACCCTCGTCTTCCAAGAGATGGTCTTTAAGGGCTTGTTCTATCTCTGAATGTGTTTGCCTTGGCAGGAATGCACCCCCTTGTTTCATGTGGACCCCAGTGGGAACGTGGGACTTCACTTGCTGGCATTCCAGTTCCAGCCAGCTGGGTGAGAGGCGAGGGCCTTGCAAGCCCCGCCCATGCTACTTCTGCTGCCATCTCCTCAGGGGACAGTCAACCCCCCGGGGAGCGCTGCCCAGACGTCTCTCACCACTATCCCTCTCTGTTTCCCCCATAGGCTGGCCGTGGGTGTTGCTGTCTGTCCTGGGCTTCCTGTACTGTTATTCCCACGTGGGCATTGCCTGGGCCCAGACGTACACGGTGCGCTAGTGCCGTGGGGCCGGGCCAGCCTGGAGCCGGCATCTCCTGCCGTCCACTTCAAGGCGATGTCCCAGGGCCGCCTCAGCCCGCTGTTGATGACTCGATCCACGCCTGACAGCTGGAGCCTACGCAGAGCACGTACCTCGGGAGATCACACTTGGGAGCTGAGAGGATTTCCTGCCCCCACCCCGCCCGCTTCCCAATGCATGAGCCCAGGACAGATGCAGGTTGGCCCACCTAAGAGTGGTGGTCTTGGCTCTGCAGCCCCGTCCCGGCGGGCCTTTCTCCTCCTCTGCCAAGAATCCATTGCAGTGGGCATTTGCTGACTCAGCATAGAAATCTGATGAGACACAGCCTGTCCTCCACGGGGTGGTCTTTCTGAGTCTGTGATGCTTTGCTCGCATCTTTCCATGTCCTGCTTGGGGCCGTGGACAGGTGCGAGCAAGCGGCGTCCACTAGGAAGGACGCTTCCCTCGGTCCTGTCTGCTCTCTCCTCTCAAGTCCCAAGTGCATTAAGCTCTCGCCTTATTCTGACTTGAATAAAGTGGAGCCTTTTGTTACATAGATAATTCACATTTTCCCACACTTATTTTGAATATTTTTTAAAGAAAATGTTTGAAGTCTACACGCACATAGTTTGATGCTTCACTCCACACAGATTGGGCACAGATTCTCGGGTATGGAGTGTGGGGGAAGCGAGAGGCTTTCTGTTTGCCTTTGGCTTTGCAGGGAGGAAGTTGGCGAGGTGGTGTGAGAATCGAATCCTGCGCGTATCTAATTTGGGGAGAATGTGTATGGCCCTGAGTTACGTGGATTGGGCAACAGGTCAAAGGTTCCCAAACTCGAAACTTCTACATGGTGGTGTCCTGGCATCCTGTCTGTGGATGTCGATGCCGTGAGACTGTACCCCTAGAAAGCACGGCCAGTCCTTCTGGGGTTGCTGCACTACAAACGGTAGAGGTGGGGCCAGATGCGACGGTCCACCGTGAACCAACAAAGGACAGGGCAGAAAGGGGCAGGTAGCAGGGCTGCTAACCCCAGCAGTGCGCTTGGCCAAGGAGTCCTGGGGCAGGAGATGGCCAAGCTCTGTCAGGTTCTGAGGGACTTGGAGGAGGGCTGATCTTTGAAATGAACCAACATGGAGTCAGTATCTGTGGTCAGCCAGCGGAGTTCTGAAGATTCTTGCAAGGCAGGGCTTGTCGAGAAAGCTAGGAGGGAGAAATTATAGAGACGCCTCTAACGTGGGGACACATGTGGCAACACAGTCTCTGAGCTCTTCCGAAGAGGCTGTTGGCGTAGACACAGGCTTTCTCCTTAAGCTGCCACCCCAGCTCCCTGTTCTCCGCTGTCTGTAATCGTCAAGCACTTTTCTCTGCAATCCTGGGGTTGCTGCACCTCTAGAGCTGAGAGCCGCGCTGCGTGTGAGTAGAATCGTCCCCACACGCCAGGGAGGTGGGGGCCTTTCGCTCGCAGCAGGGGCTGTCCTGAGCAGCAGGAGGCCGGTAGTTACTGCCCCCTCCCACCTCCCAGCCTTCAGAGCCGGGTCTGACTTAGCCTCTCCCTTGGGAACCGACGCTGTCCAGCAATGGGTGGCTGAGGCCGGGGTTCTCGAGCAGCCCTGTGCATGCAGGGCAGACGCCGCACCCCAAAAGTGTGCAGAGAAGCACGTTCCCATCCTCTCTGGAGCGGTACTTGTGCGCTGTCTCTACGACTGCAGCGTGCTCCGCATCCCGTCCAGGTTCTGGTGGTGTGTTGATGGCCAACGTGGCAGGACTTGGAATACCTCAGAGACAGACCTCCGGCCATGGCTGTGAGGGAGGGTCTAGATGCGGTTGCCGTGGGGAGACCCACCCAGAACGTGGGCGGCACTGTTTCATGGCCCGAAATCCCTGGGCATGTGGAAAGGAGGAAGCCACTGCGCTGCGCGTCCCACACTCGCAGCTTCCTGCCCGCGGCCCCAGTGAGGCTGGCCGCCTTCGGGGCCCATCCACGTGTCTGCCCTGGTGGACCCTTGAACTGGGACCCGAAGTAAACCTTCCTCCCTTCCCTTGCGTTTGTCAGACACGAGGAACTAATGCGATACACAGGTGCTGTCCAGGCCAGCACTTCCCAAATCTTAGTGGACAGCTCCGTCCTCTGTCATCCGGGTCAGAATACGCGATATAATGACTTTCAAGCATGTCAGGAAAGGAAAAAAGCAAGTGTCACATATAAAATAGTTTATTACCATAATAAATAAAATTAAACTTTTTTTTTACAAATATCATTTGTGCTTGTTTAAAAATGTCAAGAGGGGAGTGTCGCCCGTGGGGTGGCTGGGTCTGCGTGCCCCGCTCCGCACGCCATGGCTGCAGCTCCTGGTCCACGGAGCCAGCCCGGGCGGGTTTGCAGTCTGTTTTATTCATGCTTGCTCAACAAGGAGACAGGTGAGAGGGAAAAGAAAAACTCCATAAAGGTTTCAGCTGGAGGAGTCTGTGACAGAGTGTCCTGTAAGGAGACGCTCGCTGTGTGTGGGTGGCGGCGTCCCCGCGCACACCCCGAGCCCGCAGGTTGACAGCTTACGTTCACGGGGCTCCGCTTAGCACAGAGCCGGAGTCTGTCCGATGAGCCGGCGGTCGCAGACAGGGACGGGCTCTAAGGAAAGGCGAATGGCGGGCAGCCAGGGCCCACCAGGTGTGGCTCTCCCCCACGGGCATCCAGTTCAGTGTTGGTCGTTCCAGACGCTGGCACAAGATGGACGTTTCATTTGAAACTAATTCAAGCTGCGGTTCAGTCCACGTGGATTCCTCTCAACTGTGGGAGATGCGACCAAGTTCTCAACACCAACAGCTTTGTGGGGACATGGTGCATCTCCAGCGACCAAGGTCAGCACTCAGGCAGCAAAGGCTGGGGGAAGGGGGGCGCAGGAGCTGGTGAAGGTGGCGGGGGAAGGCAGTATGTGGATCAGTAACGACTTTGTAACATTCAGATAGGAGAGGCAACGCAGGGGCTGGAGGGAGCCCAGGAAGACCCCCTTTCCAAGCAACCCCAGGGGAGGAAAGAGGAAGGGGCACGGGCACCCCCTTGCTGGGGTTCCATTCAAGGGTCTTAAGGCTAAACATCTTTATTGCAAAATAGTATAAACTCTTAGTCAAGTGCATATCCAGAACCTGTGTCACCAGGGCTCCTGGGATGCCCCAGAGGGTGCCCGTGCGACCACCGGCTGTGCGCCCTGCGACCACCGGCTGTGCGCCCTGCCACCACCGGCTGTGCGCCCTGCGACCACCGGCTGTGCGCCCTGCGACCACCGGCTGTGCGCCCCGGGGCTGGGCTGACCCTGTCCCTGCCTCATAATGCTGAAGGGTTTGCTCAGTCCCCACTGCAAACCTGGATCTGCCCACACCTGGCTTAGTTCTCTCCTTCCACCTGAGGATCTGGAAGCGGAAGCCTGGCTGGGGGAGGGAGGTTCCCCCCATAGTCCCCCCACCCACCCAACTAGCCTCACTTTGGGAGCAGCACACAGAATCGGAGACAGGAGAATGAAATCGCCCAGGAAGAATCAAAACAAAGCAAGAAGCTGGAGCTGATGAGCCGCAGAGCCTCGGCCTGGCGCGAGAAGGTCTGATTCTCACTCCAGCCCCAGAAAGAACCGAAGACGGCGTGCGGGAGGCGCCCAGACCAACACAGCTGCGTGCGGGAGGCGCCCAGGCCAACACAGCTGTCAGACAGGGGGGCCTCGCTGCAGCGGTGACACCATGAAGTAGCCCAAAGCGCACCCGAGACCAGAGCTTCTCCAAGGCTGCCTCCTCTCCTCCTTTGGCACCCTGTCATGCTCAGTGGAGGAGCCACTGTGTGTGACCCACCAGCCATGCCAGGCTGCTTATTGCCCAGCCCTAGCAAGGAGCTGCAGGTTCACAACGCAGGTAAGTGGCAGGAGGGCCAGGACAGCTGCGGGGTGGCACGTCCCTCTGGATGGCTGTCACAGTAAGGGGCTTCCAGAGACAAGTGGCCGACACCACGGGAGCCTTTGGAGCCGGGCTCATGGCATCTGTGTTTCTGAAGTCTGAGCATTCGGTCTAGTATCTGGCAACTCTTTGTTCCCCAAATCTCAGTTGCCAGACAATATTAATACGGGAAGGTACAGACCAGCGGTATCTGAGACTTACGGTCCCTGAGGGAGCCCAGCCGTGTCCTCGCAGGGTAGGTAGTTGGCACAGAGCAGTCTTCAGCCCTGTGCGTATCATAAAAGAAGTGGAGAGACAGGGTGGCTCATTTAGAGAACAATATTCACTGAAGACAATTGTTAAAAAAAAAAAAAGCTACTGTCATTCTTGACTGTCACTTGCAGGAACCTTAGTTGGGCCCTGAGCTATCCAGGGTGTGGACTTCAGTCATTAGCTCAGCATGCAGTCTGAAGGCTGACTTGTCTCGGGACAAGGGTGGACTTCCCAGCCGCCCTCCCCCCTGGCGTTGCTGAGGCCCAGCAGGGAGTTACGTGTGAGGCATGTTCACCTCCCTCCGGCCCGGCAGGAGCAGCTCCCTGCTGACTGGCAAGGTCCAGGGGTAGACACTTCTGAAGCGAGGTGTTGGGGTAACTGTCCTAAGTGGTCCTTGAACTTCAGAGACAAATGAACAGCATTCTGAGAAGTGGCCACCTGGAATGTTTGGGCAGATGCCAGGTGGGATTCCAGCTCCCCTCACAGCCTCTGCCCCAGACAGAGTTGGCAGCAGCAAGTTAAAGGGGCAGAGAGCCCCTGCTTTACCCAGACTCCCCAGCGGATATTTCTGCTGCACGGGAAACTGGATTTGCTGGTGTCTGGGCCCGGAGATGGCGGGGGCTTCCCCGTAAGCTGCATGCGTGCGTACTCGTGACGTCTGGGGCCTCTCTCCTGCAGACAGCCACAGGCCACGCCCAACACCTGCGTGGACACGGAACAGGACCGCAGTGGACGAGAGTGGGCAACTCTGCCCAGGCAGCTCTGCACACTGAGACTTCGGCAGGGCAGCCTTGACCTGCCGGGTCCCTAGAGGCGCTGGGGTTGAGAATCTTGACAGCAAGGTGGACAGAGGTGCCCGAGACAGAGTCAGCGCATGTGACACCAGCAGCTGGGTCACCGCGGGTCACCGCATATGACGCAGGTGAAGAGATGCAGCCAGATGAGCGTATGCTGCTGCCTGCACCCCTCCCTCTCTCTCTCTCTCTCTCTTTCTCTCTCTCTCTCTCAGCTCTCTGCAGTGCCAGCTTCCTGCCTCATCTGCGGCTCCATCCCTGGCACCCCTCCACGTGCCCACCCGGGCTAGCTCACTGAGACGCCCAAGCCGTCCAGCAGGCTGACCCCAGGGGACTGAGGCAGGGGATTGTCTGAGCTTCATGGTGAGGGGACTTGCGTGGAAGGAGTGGCTCTGTGGCCAGGACCCTAAGCCCAACCTTCTCCCGACCACAGCCCTCTGTTCCTTCCCTCATCTCTTCAGATCTTATGTCTTGAAAAGATGCTTTGTCCTCCAGCTCCAGAGAAGAGTGTAGTCACCGTCCTGTCATCAGCAGGAAATGGTTGGCTCTCGAATAAGGCCAAGTGTGTCTCCCGTGACCTCCATGACTCCATGCAATGAACCAAAATCCTCATGAGAATCTAAATACAAACAGTGCTTGCTACATTCATCTTCTGAGAGTGAGTGTGCACATGTGCGAGTGAGCACGTGTGTGTGTGTGTGTGTGTAAGCGTGTGTGTGTGTGTGTGTGTTAATGTGTGTCCTTTGCTTTGGGTCAGTGTCCCTTTGCATGGAAGTCCCACACCCTGAGAAAAGCCTCAGAAACACTGGAAGGAGGAGGAGAAGCGAAGCAGCCTGTGGCAGGAGACCCGCAGCACGGAGCCCCGGTGGCAGTACATGCACGGAACTGAGGGCCCTCTCCCGTCTGGACCCCGCAAAGCAACCCGGCTCTGCATGTGCATGGCGGGCACACACACAGCAGCTGTCCCAGCTCCACTGCAGAGACAGAGGCAGAAAGATTCTCTTCTCCTGTCCTCAAAGCTCTTGTTGCCAGCTTGTTACAAATGGTGACAGTTGGAAACTAGACGCGGACGTAAGACACGGCCGTGCGGGCATGGAGGATGCTGGGCAGCCCCCGTGCCCACCGGTCTTCTGGGGTACAGCATGGCTACCCTCCAGGGCTCCTCAGTGCTCCTCCACACGACTGCTCTTCTCCAGCGGTTTTAATCTTTCATAAATATTGTGTTGGGTTAAAAAACGTAAAAGGAAGGAAAACAACCCCTTAAGCCGCAGGTCCCGTTTCCCAGAGGTGCGCATCGACCATCACGGGCAGCTGCCATCTGGCAGGGTGGGGCGCCAGCCACGTCCCCCTTGTCTTCAGCGTGCACATCCACACCTCGGCCGCTCAGTGCCCCTTGGACTTCCTGTCGGGGAAAGCCTACTTCGGGTGGTTGGCGATGTGGGTGAGAGGTGGGGTGCCGTCAGGACAGGGGTGCAGGCTTTTGTCTTTAACTTTTGTTTTGTTCTCAGGCGAACCTCTCAGCTGGCTCCAAAAACATCTCTCTCTGACTCCGGGGTCTGAGGCCCGGATACCTCGAACGGCTCCTGGGGGGACTGGGAAGGCCTGCGGGAGGCGAGGATCCTGAGGATCTGGGCGAGCTGCCTCTCGACGTTGGCCATCTGGGTCTTCAAGGCCTTGATGTCCTCCTTCAGCTCGTGCTTCACCTCCAGGACCGTGGCGTGCAGCGTCTGCTCGGGGATGGGGTAGAAGGAGTGCTTGGCCTCCGCCAAAATGGGGCTCCGGTCCTGGGGGCTCCTGGCCTCGCCCGCGTTGTCCAGGCGCAGGTCGCTCTTGGTGATGCCGCTGTCACACGAGTCCGTCTTCTTCAGCGTGGCCTCGCCCGACGCCTTGGTCCTCTCGGGCAGCGTCTCCATCGACTCGGCCTTGGCCACCTCGTTCCAGTCCTCGCCCTTCCCGCAAGCATCTCGGAAGCGGGCCCAGCCCTTGCGCTTGGCGCAGTCGCCCCCAACACCCGCCTTGGGACCTAGGCACTCGGACCCTGGAGCGTGCAGCTTGGCGTGGTCCGACACCCCACAGGAGGCGGGGGCCACCTGCAAGGACACGGGCGTGGCGGGGCTTTCTCGCACGGTGACCACGCTGGCCCTCGCCAGGCTGTGGTTGGCCGAGGCGTGCTCCGGGGGGGCACCGCCCTTCTCCACGTCCAGCTCGTCCAGGTCCCGACCCCCTCGTTCTGCTGCCAACCGGGCCTCTTTCTGCTGGCGGAATCTCTGGAAGAGTCGCCGGACGGGGTGGTCAGGGGGCAGGATGAGGGGGGCCTCGTTCTTGCGCTTCATGCGCTCCTCCTCCTCCCTCTTCACATCGCTGATCTTCCGGAACACAATCTGGAGAGAGAGAAAAAGGGCACTGTGTTAACCGGGCAGCGACAAAATGGCTGAGCTCAGCCGGTTGCAGGGTCCCGTGTAGCTCCAGGGTCCATGGCTCAGCCTGTCACAGTTCCTGTCTAGCTCCCAGGTGCACAGCTTGGCCTGTCGCAGTCCTGTCAGGCTCCTGGGTGCACGCCTCGGCCTGTCGCTGTGTCCTGTCTAGCTCCCGGGTTTACGGGGGTCAGGCCATGGTGACCACCGGCCTCAGGGGCCATCCTCCTGACCCACGTCCTCTTTGGTGCTGGCTCCCAGCATCTCAGCATTGAGACTCGCCTCTCCTTCTCCTCCTTGGGGAAGAGGGGCAGGAGCAAGCCCATCCACAGGCGGGAGGCTTCGGACCATGGAATGGGCCTTGTAGTCTGTTCTTGCTGCCATTCAGGATCGACCAGGCACTTAAAGACCCCTTTCCTCTCCTCAACTCAGACTTTCTCCATGGCAACCTCCTGCAGGGAGCTCTGAGCTGCGAAATGAGATAAATCAAGCCTGGATTTCCAGGCACAGTCTGAGCATCTCCTGCCTAAACCCACACTCTAGAGCGAACACGCCACTGCGTCCCTGGGCGGGTGGGGCCACTGCATCCCTGGGCGGGTGGGGCCACTGCGTCCCTGGGTGGGGCCACTGCATCCCTGGGTGGGTGGGGCCATTGCGTCCCTGGGTGGGCGGGGCCACTGCACCCCTGGACGGGTGGGGCCACTGCATCCCTGGGCGGGCGGGGCCACTGCACCCCTGGGTGGGGCCACTGCATCCACAGAGCAGCATCTTGTAGGAATGTGGTGGCGCTGACATGCAGCAGTAGTTTCTCTGGGCTAGCATGAAGTAGAGCGAGCTCACGCCCTCGAAACCACACTTGTTCTGACGATACCCAGCGCTCTCGGGGTTCACAGGCATTTTGGTGCTATGTCGAGTGTGCACACGTCAGCCCCATTCCGAGGCGCTGGAGCCCAGGCTCGGAGCATCTGAGTGTCACGTAACAGGTGAGCTGTCCGGAAGGGCCTTGGACACCACCTGTTGCACCTCAGATCCTCTGGGAGCTCCTTACAGTCAGCGAGAGACCACACACTGGTTCTGACTTCCCATGAGCCACCATGGCAGGGCCGTTCTGCCGGGCAGCTTCTGCCCACAGAGAGGCTCGGGCCACAGGGGGCAACTAGACCACGGGATGAGTTCCGACCCACACCCCATAGGAGGTAGGCTGTCCTTTTCTGTGAACCCTGATTTGACGACAAGGGGTACAAGGGGCCAGCTTCTCCTTCGTCCCCATGTGGAACCCATATGCAGAGTGCCCCAGACTAACCCTGAAGCTGCCCTAAGACCCTTCACATGCCCCTAGCCCTTGCTGAGCCCCATGGGTAGCCTAGAAGCCGAGCTTTGGGGACAGACAAGCCCTCGCCGTGTTCCATCACGGGCATCTTACGGGAACAACCTTCACACCACAGTGGGGCATCTACTTGTCGGGCTGTGGGAAGAACGACAGGAAGCATTTAGCCCATCCTGCCTCCTTATAGATCCAGATACTCCCAACCCGCCCTCTCCGATGGTTCCTGGCAGGTTAGAATAGGTGGCTGTTACACAGCATGGAGGGTCCCAGGAAATGTACATTGCGCGACCCTGACAAGCTGCGTCGCTGGAGGACTGAAGGCTTCCACCTCTGCCGGCTTCTTGTGCCACTGACAGATAGATGTGCGTCAGGTCTTCACACTACTTACACGGGTCCCTGCTAGTTGTCTCCTGATCCACAGTGGTCACTGTTAGCTCAGAGCTCTCATGGCTGCATTTCACAGGCGGGCCTTGCCACTCCAGGGTTTCCAGACGCTTCCTTCCCCACTGCCCAGGTCAGTAGCTATCTGACTCAAGGGATGACTCTGTCAGATGATTTGAAGCCTCCCACCACACCAGAACGACTGCACGACATGCTGGAGCGACTGCACACCTTGACGGAACGACTGCGCACCACGACGGAACAACTGCACACCACGACGGAACAACTGCACATCACGACGGAACGACTGCACACCACGATGGAACAACTGCACACCATGCTGGAATGACTACACACCACGACGGAACAACTGCACACCACGACGGAACGACTGCACACCATGCTGGAATGACTACACACCATGCTGGAACGACTGCATACCACACTGGAACGACTTCACACCTCACTGGAACGATTGCACACCATGCTGGAATGACTGCACACCATGCTGGAACGACTGTACACCACGTCAGAATGACTGCACACCATGCTGGAACGACTACACACCACACTAGAACAATTGTACACCACACCAGAACAACTGTGTACCACAACAGAACGACTGTACACCACACCAGAACAACTGTGTACCACGACAGAACGGCTGTACACCACACCAGAACAACTGTGTACCACGACAGAACGGCTGTACACCATGCTGGAACGACTGTAAAGGGCACATGCTCCTTTATCCCATGGGCTCTCTGCAGAATCCCTCCTCCCCCTACATACACCTGTCCCACTGCTGCCTATGGTCTTGCGACCACCTCTTCCTGCTTTAAGCTTCCTCCCCCACCTTTAGGCCAAACCATGGCCCCCAGAGCAGGCTGTCTGATAAGACACCTGTCATCTTGGATCGCTTCTCAAACAGCAGCTCTTCCTCATCCTCCCTTGTCCTTCTGAGCCACTTCCCTTTGTCCCTTCCTGGGCCTCGTGAGTCAAGGAACAGAGAGGGTCCTGTCCACTCGCCATGGAAACCAACTGAAGACACAGTAAAGACATCGGATGGAGATAGAAGTACCACTACCCTATGTGCCCACTGCTAGGCTGTGATGGGGCAGAGCAACTGCTCCCCTCCATGCCTGCCAGCTGTGGACTGGCCGGCTGCCCCTCCACCGCTGTGTGCCTCTGCAAGGACCTCTGTTCATCAGCTTCCAGATGTCCTCAAACCGAGTTCCACCCAAACAGCCTTTCCTGGTTCCCCTGAGCTACAGTCCCACCTCCCGGCCCGGTGGCCCCAAGTGCTCATCTGGCCACGCTGTCTTGGCTGCTCTGTCTTACACCCGAGTTAGGACATTTCCTCCCTTCTCAGAAGGGAGCAACAAGGGAGGGCACAAGAACGAGAAGATACCCCAAAGACAGGAGCGCTCTCAGTGTTCTCTGGCTTCTGTCTGGGGCCCACAGCCGTCTGATTCCTAGCGTAGCCCTGGAACGGTCAGCTAGGCTGGGCGATTCGAGCAAGACGCCAGGTAACATCAGCATTGTACCCCGAGGCCTGGAGCAGTACCCTCGTGGAAAATTCATCCTCGCGATTATCATCTGCCCAAGGGAGTGATGACTGTCTTGTTTGCCAGCCTCAGCCCCTACAGCTCCTGGCACCTCAACAAATGTTTGTGGACTAAATGAAGAAAAGCATGTAAATACTGGCCGAGTCAGTGCGGGATGTCTCTACTTGGAAAGATGACGTCACAAGGTCACAATGCTACAGTGGGAAGGTTTGGAACGGCGAAGGTCAGAACAGTGTTAGAAGCTTACAAGGAGACGTGCTAAGAACTAGGAGAGAGGAAGCTGCTGTCTCCACCACAAAGCTAACCTGTGAGGCTGAACTACACGCTCAAGCTGCCAAGGCTCCACGTGCATCTGTGGTGGGTTGTCCATAGGTCGGAGGGTGGCTATGCTGCTGGCCCTGGTCACTCCAGGCTCACCCAGGTGGTATCTGCCTCTGCTGCAGGACAGTCAAATATTCTCCACCTGGGTCTCTCCTCAGAGGACGGGGGTCTACCGTGCCTCTTAGTTCTGCGGTGCTCCGTGCAATGGCCAAGGGCTGTCTACACACCACTGTCTCAACCAACAACCAGGGGCAACGACCTCCTGCGCTCAGCATGGCGCCACCCTGCTTCCGGGGACCACGGTCAAAGGGTCTTGCACACTGGGTAGCCAGCTGCGCTCAGCATTTCCTAACCCGTCTCTACACATCCTCTTTCAAATGAGGGTTCCTTCCGCATCCGTGCAGTTTACAGCTCCAGACTGCGCGGAGCCTCACTCTGAACCCTGGAATCCGGGATGTGGGGTCTCCACTGTGACAGCTGTGGATGGATTTGAGTGATCTGTTCTCTGCTTGGCTTTCTAGCTTGCAGCGAAGCTCCTTCCCATCATGTCTTCCACCCCATCCTCCTGCGGGAGCTCTGAGACTCGGCTTACCAGCCACCTTCCAATCTCCTTTCCCGACTCTCCCTGCCAGAAGGTCAGAAAAACCTCCTGTTCAGGTACCAACGCTGCGCACCAGCCCACTACTGTCTCAGCCAACAAGCAGCGAGACCAAAGCTTCCAGGTCTGAGAAACCAGCACAGCCGCTGTCCCCAGAGAACGGACGCGGGGGGGGGGTAGCTTCACGTCTCTGGAGCCCACTGCAGCCTGTGTGGGAACAGCCCTTCCTGGCACTCCCTCTACCACGGCTCTGCCTCCCCTCTCCTGCAGATGGAAGCTCTCGAAGGCAGCCGTAGTCATCGTCTTTATCTTCACGTCCAGCGCACACACGCTCACAACAGATTGTAAGTCAGTGACGATGCCCACTATGAGTCCAGTGATCCTCCCCGCATGAGACACGTGATCCTTCCACAAGATGCGTGTCCTGCTGCTGCTGTTCTCACGGGGCAGAGGAGGTGCTAGGTGGATTCATTTTGACACCACACACAGGTTCCTGAAGGGTACAGTGCGAAGCACGATCTGTGACTTCCACATTTCAGAGTGGCTTCAGACTGATTTCATCGGCTCTGTCTGACAGGTTTTCTTTTTTAAACCCTGGCATAAGTTCAGGGAGCTGATGTGTAGAAGTAGCCCCACATAAACTCTCTCTCTCTCTCTCTCTCTCTCTCTCTCTCTCTCTCTCTCTCTGTCTCTCTCTCATCTACCTGTAGTATCAGAGGGCACTGTGACTTTGGGGATCATCCTAGATTGTGTCTACCTCCTTTTTGCTCCACTCTGGGACTTCCCAGGCTGCACCTTCCAGAACTACAAGTACAGGCTGCCACTGTTTCCACCTGGCATTTTTATGTGGGACCTGGGATCTGAACTCAGGACCTTCTGCTTGCGAGGAAGATTCTTAAGCCCTGAGCCGCCTCTCCAGCCCCAAAGCCAGGGATTTCAACAATGCAGTCCAGAAGGGTCATGCTTTAAAGCTCACCCCGCATACTCGAGTGCACCTTCTCTTGGACACGGTGCTTCTGGGAAGTATGCGGAGGTCTTCGTGGTTTGGCAGCAGAGAGAGTGACCGACCTCATCAGCTAAGGCAGGGCCTCGGTCGTGGAGCGCCACTTGCCTTCCCATGAAGGACCCTTGGGCAGGGACCGTCAGCGGGAGCTGCAGGGGTCCCTGCAGAGGTTATCCCACCAATTCTCTAACGACCCTCCAGAAAGGCTCAGCCTTGGTGACAGACCACCCTTCTCTCCCATCATGTGCATCCACATCCTCCCTGGTTATAACCACAGACCCCCCCCCCCCGCCAGCACATCCATCTCTGCATCCCTCTGAGGCTGCGCCCAGTCCTGACCTGGGAGACTTTAGCACATGATTATCCGACTGAACTGGATTGAGTCTGCAAGCAACTATTTTTAACTTGTTTGAAAATCCAACTCCCTTGGGAGCGAGGCGACTCAGAACAATCGATCACATCTTCTGGTTGCCTTTAAAAGGGAGCAATGGGCGGAGAGGTGAGCTCGGTTGGCAAAGCACTGCCTTGCTGTGAGGTGTGAAGACATAGGTTGGATCCTCGAAGGCTCCATAAAAAATTTGTGCATGACAGTATAACCTGTGACCCAGAGCTAGGAGGAGGCTGGGGTTCCCTGAAGCTTGCTGTCGAGCCAGTCTAGCGAATTAATAAGTTAATGGACCTTATATAAGGTGGACAGCAACTGAAGTAACCTGACATTGACCTGTGCCCCTGAACATACACACACACGTGTACCTGCATTAGGAATGCATATGTATAGACGCAGATGAACACACACACACACACACACCACACATTCAGCCTCTCGTGTTTGGCTCATTAGCCTGTGTGGAGAGGCACGTGGCCACAGGAAGGGCCTCGGAGACCACGGCAGTTGGACACTGGGCAAAGGACGGAGCGTGGTGCCAACACGTGGCCTTGCCCTCATTGCAGCCCTTCATCTTCCAATCTTGTTTCTGATCTGTAAAATGGGGCTGGCGAGGGCAGTGCCCTGGGGCACACATGTGTTAGCTGGAATAGGATGCGTGGGCCTGGGCATCTCCGGCCACGTGGGCCTGGGCATCTCCGGCCACGTGGGCCTGGGCATCTCTGGCCTGTGGGCCTGGGCATCTTCGTCCTGTGGGCCCGGGCATCTCTGGCCCTTGGTGATTTTGGCCATTATTGTCCCTTAGCTTTCAGAGCTGCTGCCCAGCTGACAACTGTCCCAGGAGTGCTGTTAGGATGGACTGCGTGTGAGCAGGCCAGAAAGGGGGTGAGGTTGTTCGATGCGGGGACACACGCGGTTCAACCTGGAGCTGCGGGAAGGACGGTGGGGTTGCTGGTCTCAGCAGGGGAACCTTGAGCTCAAGCCAGGCTCCGGTCAGGACATGCTGGTCCCACGGGGAGGGACGCGCCGGATATAGATCCCCAATGGCAGAACTGAGCGCAGGCTGTCTGTCCAATCCCTGACCTCACATCAGGTATAGAAGTGCTCTCCTCTCCTCTCTCTTCTCATTTCCTTTTCTCTCTCTCTCTCCCTCTCTCCGCGCCTCTCTCTCCTCTCTCTCCGCTCTCATCTCTCTCTCCTCTCTCTCTCTCCCTCTCTCTCCTCATCCTCCCCTCTCTCCCAATCGCTCCTGCTTCCTCCCTCCCACCTCCCGTCACGCTCGCCACATAAACCAGTCTACTCTCATCTCCTCTCTTCGTCTCTCTCTTTCGTCTATCCTCTCCTCTCTACCCCTCTCCCTTCTTTCTACTCCTGGTTTTCCGTCAAGAACACCCTTCCTCACGTTATACTCTGGTAAATGTGAAGACCAGGGAAGAGGCTCAGAATCCTCTCCACACTGTCAGCTCCTAAGCCCAGGAGCAGAGCCTAAGGTGTGGGGAGTCAGAGGTCAGAGGTCAGAGGTCAGCCTGAAGCTTGGGGGTAGAGGGCTGCTCGCTGCCTCCCGCTGCCTCCTGGGCTTGCCGCTCTTCTCGGCCTGGCACTTCTTCCTCCCCAGGCCCTTCTCCTCCCTGCCGCGCTCCTATCCAACTAATCTGGTAGAATATGTCTCAGTTTGGAAAAGGTGGATTCAAAGTAACATGTTTTGGGATAAGGACATGGCTTTATTTTAGAGAAATAAGGAAAAATATGGGAATTGTCAGGTCTTGGTGTTTGTCCAGTTCAGGCCTAAAGCCGTTCCCTGGGAAGGTCACAGTAACCCCATGGGCAAGTGCTAGGAATTTCCGGTATGCCGCAATAAAGCCCATGGACAGGTGCTAAGCATTTTTACCTAGGTTTTGTTTGGGATAATTCAAGTTTTGCCTCTGGCAGGAAGAATCCTTCTGGAATTTAGGAGTGCCCTTTCTTAGGGTTTTTTGGAACTAGCTTCCTGCTCTCTGTTCTAGAGAAGAAGCCGTCTTTTTAAGTTTCAGTCAATACTAATAGAATTTCATGTCTAGTCATTACAATAAGTAGACGTTAATGTCGAATGTGTGCACTGATTTTAAGGCAATTAAAGAATAACTCCTAGAGCTTAAAACAGGTGGGTAAATTTCCACCTACGTAATAACTCAGAAATTCCAGAAGTACAAGACTATGCTCTCAGTCCACCAGAACCTTAAAAGAAACTGTGATACCCTCTTACCCTGGCTGAAGGCCAAGGAAGAGACCATCATGCAAGAAAGTCTAGATGCCAAGACTGCCCCTGGGAGATGTATTTGCAATCCAAACTGGGAGAATCCATGTCAGAAGCAAAGGGGGCCGTGGTCGTTCCACCCCAAACAGCACTCTTATGAGAAATCACAGAGATGGACCATCTGAGTGCACCCCACCAATGATCGCCTCCGCCGAAAGAGAACACCCTCGAAAGAGACACCCTCGGCATATGGGGCCTGACTGGACCCCAGGTTTGGAGTATTCATGGTTCACAGTGGGTCATCTAAATGATGGCAATAACACTTCTGGAATTCCTCAAAGGAAGACATAAGCAACCTTACTATTAAAGGAAAAAGGATGCTATTATAGAATTATTCTTTTAATAATTTATTTGCTTAAGTGTTTCCTTCAGTGCATACCTCAGTGCTCCATCGACAGAAATAGCTATAGCTTATGGGCCTTGAGTATCCAAGTCAAGGCCCCCCCAGAGATGTGGTTTTAAGCTTGGATAGTAGAGACTGCAGGAGCTGCATACATCTTCCCAAGTTAGAACCTGCTGCCATGCCTGGTGCCTATGTCGACCTGCCTGACTGAGAGTATCAACCTGGAGGACAACAGCCAAAGCTCATGCTGGGACTTACGGGGTGTTGGGGACTCCTATAGTTAATTGTAAAATATGTTCCTTGCTAAAATCAAAAGGAGATCATTCTGCCTCTGTATTTAAAAAAAGCAGTTAAAATGTGGGCTCAGCCCCATAGCTATCCGGTGAAGCATTATAGATTAGATAAGTTTGAAATACTGAGAGATGTTTCTGTTAAGTGCCTTTGCCTGAAGCAATGGTTAGGTTCTTGAAAAAATGTCCACCCTGAAGGTGATTTTTGCTGACTAGAAAATTATATTCTGTTTGTAGGTTAACATTCTTACCCCAAAATTTTCTGTATAAAAGTTGTCACGAAAGTTTCAATAAACGGTTCAGGATACACTCGGACGAGAGGGAGCCGCGTGTGTCTGTTTCTCCACCCGGTCCTGGGGAGCCCTGGTCTCGAGGCCGCGACTCTGGTCTGCGGCACTCCCTCAGCCTGGCAGGAGCTGGTGGCTGGAGAAGCGTGAAGCCGATCCTCCCATTTCCAGAGCGGCCCTGCAGCCCCGCAGCCTGCAGCCCTGCCTGGCGCATTCAGGCCGTCAGCCCTCCGTGGCCCTCAGCCCTCTGGGCTTGCACCCTGGCAGAGCAAAGGCTCTGGGAGAATCTTATTGCCTGGCTGCATGCAAGTATCTGCTCTCCATTTCTCAGAAGGGTGAGACAGTGGAACTGGAGTAGAGTTAAAAAGACAAATTGGTGTATGTTTACATGGCATTTAGTTTTGAGAGCGTCTGTAACCTGTGCCTATAACTCCCTGCATAGCCTGAGGATGATCTCGACGTTTCAGTCCCTCTGCCTCCAGTGCTGGGTGCAGCGCGTGTCCCCTGCTGGGCTGCAGGTGCCCTGCTGGGCTGCATGTGTGTATCACCATGCTGGGGTTACATGGTGCTGGGATTGAACCCAGGGCTCTGTGCATGCCAGGTGATGCTCTATCCACTGAACATCTTTCTCTCTGTCTTTCTGTATGCATGTGTGTGTATGCATGTATGTATATGTATACATTCGTGTGCATGCTTGTGAGGTATGTGTGTATGTATATATATGCATTATGTATATACGTGTGGTATGTGAGTGCATGCATGTGTGTGATATGTGTATGTATATGCAGGTGTGTGGTATGTGCATACGTATATGTGTGTATGCGTGTGTGTGTATGTATGCAAGTATGTGGTATGTGAATGTGTATAAATGTGTATGCATGCATGTGTGTGGTATGTGCATTTGTATATATGTGTGTATGTGTGTGTATATGTATGCAAGTGTGTGGTATGTGAATGTACATAAATGTGTATGTATGTGTGTGCATGTATGCATGTGTGTGGCATTGTATTAGTATACATGTGTGTGTTATGCACATGTATATGTATGCATGAGTGTATGTATGCACGTGTGCATGTATGCATGCATGTGGGGGAGGTATGCGTGTGAGGGTGTTTTTGAGGTGCAGAGTCTGCTGCGGCTCATGTCTGTTCTGAACTCGTGATCCTCCTGCCTCTACCTCCTCAGTGCTGGGATTATAGGTGTTGTTACCGTGCTCAGCTGCATGCTTACAATAAACCTGACCATTAGATGATTAAATCCAGAGTTGACCACTGGAGGTCTATATAGACTTTTCAGTATGGCGCTTGGGGTGGGAGGAGCCAGGATCTTGCCTCCCTTGGCCTCTGTTTCTTCCCTAGAGGAAGAATGTCCACTGTGTCATCCAGAGTTGAAGTGCAAACACAATTGTTCTGCAGTTAGTAAGGGCTGGAGACTTGGCTGTCTGTTCCGGATACCTTAGAATGTACGAAGATTCTGCAGGCGACCTCCTAAGGGTCGTCCTGCTCTAATGTCACCGATGAAACAAAGGCGCAGAGACAGGCGTAGCTGGCGGAAGGACTGCCGGCCGCCTCTAATCTTCCAGGCGTGGAGACTGTTATTGGAAATAGAGATGATAACCCAAACATTATAATGGCCAGGAAGCCATGGGCCCTCCTTCTATTGAGACCGCGGCAGGGCTGCCCCTCACGGCCCCTTTTCTTTAGATTTCCTGCAGAGATCAGGAAGAGACCCTCCTTGAGACAGCGTCTCAGGCAGCCTGGGGTTCCCCACCTTTGACTTGGGGATTGCGTTCTGCTGCCTGCCAGGTCGTGTGTGGGCACCTGGCCGTGAGGCTGTCTCTCACCGGGAAGCCTGACTCTGCAGTCTCCAGTGGATGGGGCTGGACAGTCCCCCAGCAGGTGGGCTGGGTGGTCCCCAGTGAGTGGACAGCCCTCCATGTCCATTTCAGAAGCAGGAATACGGAGGTTTTTTTCCTTTTCCGTTCAGTTATTTTCGTCATGATGCGTTTTGTCATTGGTCCTTTAATTTGAGCAAGATATTCAGTTGTCTTTCTAGATTCTAGGTTAGTTGAAAAGTTAAACCCTTTGTAGACAGGCTAAACACGAACTACTGAAGCTGTGCTGGGCGTGTGGGCAGAGCAGTGTCACCGCCTCACTGTCTGACTCGGCCAGGTGACGGATGCGCAGTGAGATTCCGTAAAGATCAAAGCGCATTGCTGGGATAAGAGTTGAGGGAGATGCCGAGGCCGGGACCTCAACACTGGAAGTTTATTTGACCCTCCGGGGCTCAGCTGCTGCCCACAAGTGCCTGCTGGGTTACATTCTCGTTATTAGGTGGGTCACAGGTTTGCCTTATCTGGCTGATCACAGGTTGCAGAGAATCATCGGAATCACTGTTAAGGGGGGGAGGAGGGCAGTGTAGCATTAGTTACAGGAGCACATGAACAGAACGGAGAGTCACAGCTAGACGCAGAGGGCTGGATGGAGAGACACAGACACGCGTGTCGATTGATGCTTCGGGATTGCAACTCCGGGCACATTTGTAAAGAATTGGTAAAGAACAGACCTGCAGGGGATTGATTGATGGTGTGTTAGCCAGGGCTCTCTATAGGAGCAGAACCAACAGAATGAATATATGAAAAGGGAATGTGTTGGATTGTTTTACGAGATAGGTCTGGTACACCCAAGGCTTCCAGTATCTACTCAGGTCAGAAGCTGATATCCCAGCAATCCCAGTCTGTGGCTGCAGGTGGGAGGATTCCCGGAGAATCTCTGGACTTCAGTTACACTGTAGAGTGTGGTCAGAACAATGTGCCCGTCCGCCCACCTATGCCGGCTTCTCTGCGCTCGGCACAGCCTACAGTAAAGCAGGAGGGTTGTCAATTGTGGGCTGAAAGAAGGTTCATCTCGCCCTATGTAAAATGCACAAAGACGTGGAGGGTCATCTAGTTCTGAGGGAGACCCTCAAGTCATGAGCACGCAACCCTGGCTCAATCCCTAGTACCGCCCCCCATCTCCCCACAAACGAGAAAGATGCCGTGACTGCAGATGCAGCTCAACAGTGGGCCGATACCTGGCGGGCGCAAGGCCTCTAGTTCAATGCCCAGCACTAGAAAAGCATTTAAAGACAAATCAAGAAGAAAAGGCCAAGCTGGTTGAGTTGGGGAGCTCTGGTCGCCGCCCAGCGGTCTCCTAGCAGACAGCCCCCGCAAAGTGGGAGCTGGTTCTGCCACCCGCTGCCTGCAGGCCGGAGCTCCTGCAACTTGCCAGTGGATGTTGACGTGTGTCCCCCCCACGCTCGGACAGTAGTGGGCCGTCCTCGCTCAGTGCTTCGTAAGCCCCTCATGAGTTCATGGTTCCCAGGACTTTGGCAGAGAACCTAATGGGCCATTGCTCACAGAAAGCTGCACTCTGTGGGTGTCACTGGACGGGGGAGAGAAGGAAACATGTCAGGTCTAGCCACCACTCGCCAGATCGACATTCAAATTCGGCTGGCGCTCATTAGCTGCGGTTAGTTACTTTCCTCCAGCCATATCAGGATTCCCAAGCGAAGTGCCTGAAGGGGGGTCTTTGTGGCCTGCACTGTGCGGTCTGCCGTAGTCAGAAGGCTGGCAGCGGGAGCATGAGAGTCTCCGTCGCCTGGTCACAGGGGACGATGGGGGCTGGTGCTCCGTCTGCCTTTCTCTGCGCACCAGTCCCAGACGCCAGTCTGTGGGATGGGACCACCCGTGTTTCGCAGGGGATTAACCTCTCTGGAAAGCCCCTCTGAGAGGCCCAGAGGCGGGTCTTCTAGAAGATGCTCATGAAGACTGACTGCCACATTTCCCTTTTGATGGGGAGCTCTCTTGGGTGGAAACCATCCCCACAGGGTCTTTCCCCATGGGAAGCCTAGCAGGAGACAGAGGGCAGCGAGGACCCCTTGTGGGTGGTCAACACAAAGGCCTGAATCCAAAGAGGTCAAAATTCTGGATAAATTCTGGCTACCACTAGAAATAATCCAGACTCAGAAAGACCAGTGCCGTATCCATGCAACAAATGACAGCCAGCCTGGATGTGGCCAATGCGCCCAGAACAGGGTCCTTGGGTGACCACGATCAGCAGCCTGCATGGCCCTTTCAGGGTGGTGCTGGTCCTGTGCCAAAAGAAGGGCGCACAGCTCCCGCGGGGCAGCAAGCCGTGGGCTAGCCGGGCGAGCGCTCAGGATCGTGCCCCTCCCGCAGGGGGCAAGCAGCAGGCCTCAGCCCGCCTGTGCCGCAGGAGGAAGCCTTTCGAAGCTTCTGGCTGCTGCCAGCCGTGCGCCCCGCTGCTCGGCTTCTGAGCCAGGGACTCAGTGTCTAGTAACACCCGTGGCTGCTTTCGATGCCTACGGTGGACACCTGCCGGGATTGAAGCTAAACTGCTCCCCTTGCCTTCCAAAGAGCCGATGTCAGTCCAAGGTGCTGCTGGGTCCCCGTGCCAGGGAATTAGGTCTGGAAGACTCAGAGTCACTTACTGTGTGGGGTCGTTACACGTGTCGCTCCCTGGGGGCAGGCAAGTGTTGGGGTCTTGCATCCTCCCTCCGAGAGGCTTTGAATGACAGTTCTGTCTGTCAAACAGCCGTGGCTTAGCAGCCCTGGCGGCTCCTTCAGACCTGCAGCCAGCGCCTGCCCTCCCACACCTGTGCTGCCCCTCCACGCACGTGGGTGAACACAAGAAGCAGGAGACCCCGGGGAGATCAGCCAGAGGCCTGCGGTGCAAGGGGCCGAGTTTCAGACACAAGGTGGCAAAGGAACCTGGTCAGATGTGACAGCCGCCATCACAGGTCAACACCAAGCTCACGCTGAGGACAGACACTAATTCCGCCGCAAGCGGCTGAAGGCAAGCAGAGGAAAGCGGCACCTGTCTCCAGAGCTTGGGGCAGCCGCTGGCTTCTCACGTGCCACAGGCGATTCCCACGGGCGGCTAACACCTGTGCGGGGGGTGCTGCTGCCACCACAGCTGAGAAGCATCTGCAGTTCACCCGAGGCTATGACTTGCTCAAGGTCAGCTGCACCGGCCGGTGCAGAGTTGGGCTCTCTCCCAGCCTGCGTTCATCCTTGTTCTCCGAGTGCTTCAGACTGGGAACATATGTCAGAATTCAGCAGCAAACAGGATCGTTTCCTTCTGAATTATCCTGATGTTCTCTGACTCATACATTGGTCCTGCTCATTTGTGCAGCCTGCTGACGGCTGATATTGGCTGTGTTGTCATTCCACAGACGGCTTCTCTAAGCAGTCTGTCCCTATCGGGGGCCTTCCCCCATCTTCATGACGTCAGGTGGTCCGTTCCCCTCTGGGTCTGCTTTGTTCTACTTGCTGGGGTGGGACCCCGTTTGTTTAGTGACCTTAAGGATCTCCTGTTCTCCTTGGACTGGTTTAGGCTTGACAGAGGCTGGACAATCCTGTGTGTGTGTGTGTGTGTGTGTGTGTAGGTGGACGCAACTGAAGTAACCTGAGCATTGCCCTAGTGCCCTGGCACCAACCCACCCCCATCCTGTGTACCTGCACTTAGGATGCATCTGGTTAGCCCCGCAGCT
>JALPQD010000087.1:5434515-5642015 GCA_023101885.1 Typhlomys cinereus
TAGGATAGCATTTATGCAGCTTATTTAGACAGATCATCTTCTAAATTCTTAGAATATATAATTTTCATATTTATTTATTGACGGAGTGTGTGGTGTTGTAATTCTTGTGAGATCAGAGAATGGTTTGTGGGAATCAGTTTTTTCCTTTCACTATGCAGGTTACAAGAATCAACTCCGCAGCAATTATCTTTACTGGTGAGCCATGCACCACTACAAAAGCTTATCTTATTAGAATGGTTACAACGACACAGTCATAGCCCTTTTAAAAATAATTGTGGAACTGATGTTCCGTGGGGAACATATTTTGTGTTTTAAGACCCCATTTTTTTTTCAAAGTTGGATCATGCAGCCTATGATGGATGTGGTTCTGCTTTGGAGCTGCCTATGGCATGCTTCAGGATAGTGTTATCATCATCAAATACTGAAATACTCCCAAGGTTGTGGTTTCGTCTTAAATCCTCAGAATAGTTTACACATTCATTTGGGCCCTCTCTTTGGATTTCTTCACCCCACCCCCTATGGTCCAGTGACTAGAGTTATTGTGGCAGTTAATTGTAGGATTCAACTTGACAACCAAGAACTGACTTTTTAGGCACACCTTTGAAGAATTCTTCAGTTAAGGCAAGCCTTTGAGCATGAGTGTAGATTATCCCAATCAATGCGGGGAGACTCAGTCTGTGGATGGTGGGGGCCATTCCATGGTAGGTGCATAAATAGTGACATAATTGGCTAGAATTTGACAGACTGGCAGACTAGAAGGTATGTCCTTCTCTTATCTCTTCCTGTGGACACAGTTGCTCAGTTCTCTTGTTTCCTCCTGGTATAACTCTCCTGCTGTAATGACCAACCACAACCTGGAATCATGAGCAGACTAACCCCACTTGTTCCCTGTGGTAGACAGCGAGCTACTGGTGCCAACTTGAAGACTTTGGCTCTGTGCACATTTGTAAAGAAATAGTAGTTAACCCTACACAGACCTGCAGGGGATTGTCTAGATGATGGATGCAGATCAGTCGTGGTGAGCGCGGATTATCCTCTGGGCAGGTGGATAAAATGGGAAGCTGGTAAGGAAGTCGGGATTCCTCATTTGTACTTGGATAGATATGATGTCTGGTGGGCGAGGAAAGTTCGTCTCTCTCTCAGCAATTCTGAAGATATGTAGAACAGTTGCTTTGGCCCCTGGTGTTGGGGTGGGCTCTCCTGCCAAGCTGAATTGAGATCTGTAATCAGACAACTGGATGCCAGAATGAAGCCCCTTATCTCCCATAAATCATTGGTCATTCATTTATTGGCAGCACGTACAGAGTAACTGCAATGCTTTACATTGTTTGGTCATGAATTTATTGAAATAATGGGGAAAAAAACTAAGACACATATTAGTACTTGGAGGGTGAACATGTTCGCAAATTCACAGGCTGAAGCCTAGTGTTGTTGTTGGTGTATTAGGAGGTGAGGTGAGTGTTAAGTCCAAAAGATGGATGCCCAGGAACAGGGTCAGTGGCTTCAATAGCGGGTGATAGAGTGCTGCAGGCTGCTTCTTGCCCTTGAAGGTGTTCTCTGAAAGAGAGAACAGGCCCTTCCTAGATGTGGAACAAGCCAGTGCCTTGATCTTGAGTTTCCCAGACTCTAGAACTGTGAAAAATTAGATATATGTGGTTTTTAATTATCCAGATTACAGGGTTTTGTTATGGCAGCAGGAAGGGACTAAGACAGAGATTGGACCATGACCACAGCACCATCAGATGGGTGCTGGAGCTAAGTCCTGGAGCCCTGCAGCAGTGGCCAGCTCTTATTTCCTCCAGGTCCAATAGAACTCATAAACTTCATGCAATGATCTCAAACTGAATGAGTTACCTGGAGGACTTGTTCAAACATAGGCTCCGGCTCTAACTCTGGCCTCTGGTTCTTCTTGTCCATTTGTTCTGACTGGTTTCCAGATCACAGAAGCGCTGTTGGTGGGTGGTGATGGTGGTGGGTGTAACTACCTTTGAACAGCTCTGAGATGAGTAAAGATGCTAGTTTATAACTGTAAGGTATCCTCTTAATTAAATGATTTAATATCTGTGCTAAATAATGATGTGGCCATAAGGTTTTTCTTTTAAAACATGGTGAAAGAATGCTACCGTTTCTGTGTCAGGAGAGGGATTTCCATCGCAATGAAGGTCCAGGAGCATTTCTAGAGACAAGGAAACTGCTAGCGCACTGCATGGGCTGAACTGGTTCAGACTATGGGCGTTAGTTCCCCCATACTTTCCTGTGCAATGGCAGAGATCTCCTACCTCTCCAGTTGTAGACTGGTTAGATCCATCACATATGCTATGTTTTCTCTTTTGAGTTTCACAATGACAGTGAAGACATGAAGATCTTGGAGTTCTGCAGAAATAAAAGGCCTGCTTGATTTTCCGGAGGCATGGTGGTTTTGAGGTAAATGGAAGACTAGCACTGCCCAATGCAGTTTCCTTCAGGCATATGTGGGTACTTGACTTAAATTAATTTACCCACCACAAAAGCAAAAACTCTCGTCCTTTGGGGCATAGTCGTTTCTGGTTAGCCATGAGTTCCATGTCTGTAGACTCAACCAACAGTAGATGATAAATGTTGGGGGAAATTGCAACTGTAAAAACATATGGTAGACTTTCACTCCCACCCTTGCTTATTCCCTAGTGATAGAGTGTACAACTGTCACACATATCTCACTGCATGAGGTATTACATCGTCTAGATAGGATTTGAAGTCTTTGGGGGTGATATGTGCCCACCAGTTTTTAATAAGAGACTTGATTAATGCATATTTTGTATCATGAGTGGATTGGTATAGAACCAATTTGTGGCAGATATTGGAGGAGGCACGCACTATTCAATGACTGCACGTCGCAAGCGTCTCCATTTAGACAACACCGTCAACATCTCTCTCATGTAAAAAAGTTTTATTGGTCTACGACTTCAAACCCAGTTCTGAACTGGAGAGATGATTCAGTGAGTTAAACCGTTTCTGTTCAGGCGTGAGGACCTGAGTTCAATTCCCAAAAAAGTCAGTATGGCCGTGTAGGCTCTGAAATACCAATGCTGGGGGTGGAGGCAGAACAATTCCATGCAGTGTAGCACATTGGTCACTCCTGGTTTAGTGAGTGACACTTTTTCAAAATGTAAGTTGAAAATGATAGAGAAAGGCACCTGATATTGTCCTCTGACCTCCTGTGTACATACATGGGCACACCATACAAACACACACACACCACACACACACAAAAAGAGAGAGAGAGGGCACGAGAGAGAGCGAGAGGGAGATGAAGAAGGAGTAGAGTCCGGAGAGATGGCACGAGAGAGAGAGAGAGACGAGCCTACTATATGCCCGTTGTTGACTCAGGTTCTAATTGTTAGTGTCTTAGTTCCCAGAGCTAATATGGGCCTTAAAACAGTAGCTATCTCGGGAGTTGTTGATAAATTTAAAAAGTCAACATGTGCAGTACAGAGCAGTGTGTGAACATATAGGATAGCCACAATAAATGGTGCCTATTATATTGTTGTGCATACATGTGATATGTAATTGTTGTCTTTTAGAAATTGTCGACTTTGCATTATTACTCACTGCTTGTGCCAACACTTATTTCTGCTCACAGTTCTACAGAGGGAGGCCACCACTGAGTCACAGTGGGGTGCTCCACACTGGGATGGTTCAAGAGGCGGACGTCCTTATTGTAGTTCCTGCAAGGAAGGAAGGCAAACAGGGGGTTAAACTTGATGTGGTAGTTTGAGAATTGTATAGTGGGCTCTGGGGCTTAGGAAGGAAATGCCTTGTAGTTGTCTATTATGAGGTTCTACCCGTGATTGGGCAGAGAGGAACATTATCTTCAGGTGTTACGAGCAATGGGCAGATAATCTGGAGAATGAGCTCTGGCTTGTGCTCCAGACACATGTAAAAACCGGAAAAAAAAAATCTATCTATGCTGGACTGTAAAACCCTTTCTTTCTTTATGAATGACCACACAATCCAGCAGAGTCACCTGGCATAGCTGGCCACCAATAATAACAGAAAGAATATTGAAATTAGATTTCACAAGCTTTCATATTGGTGTTGGCTCTCTCGCTCATTCTCTGTGTAGCCCTGGAAAATGTATTTTTGCTAAGCCTCTTCTTTCTCATTTGAAAATGGAGTTAAGAAAAAAAATACTATGCATAAAACCATTGATATAATGCATTGTGCATCACATGGTTTCAATAAATGTTGCAAGAGCTGAAAAACCCTCACCAAAATCCGGAAAAGCCAGCTGATGAATTAACTAACTAAAAACCACACACACATACATTCAATCTGCAGGTTTCATCTGACAATAGACGGTGGGTTTGGATTTGGATTTGGGGGTGGGAAACTGAGGTTAACTGCTTTCCAAAATCTGCATTTTGCCTTCGGTTAAGGAAAAACAGATGTGTAGACAGGAAAGGAGGAACTAATTTGAATGACAAAATCTAGTTTGGAAGAACATTGCATAAACACACACACACACACACACACACACACACACACACACACACACACACACGAGACAAATGGAACAGATTTAAGAGCCCAGAAATAAACCCACATGGGGACAGTCAACTAATGCTTGGCAAAAGTGCCCACAGAATGCAGCAGAGAAGAGTGATTTCTTCACTAAATGGTGCTGGAGAAACGGACCAGCCATCTGCCAGAGAGGGAGGTCGGATCCCTGTCTTACTGCACTTGCAAAACTGAACTTAAAATAGATTATCAGCTTCAATATAAGATCAGAAACTCTAAGGTTTCTAGAGCATAGGAAAACATTTTTCAACATCGGTCAGAGCAGTGCAGGTGACACTTACAACCCCTAAGCATGAGTGGAAAGACCAAATTAAGCAGAGGGGGAGCTTTAGCAACGTGCTTTGGGTGCAGCAAACGAAGCAATCAACAAAATGAAAGGCAACATATGGGATGGGAGGATATATCTACAGACCATATATAGATAAGGGATTAATATCAAGATATATAAGGGCTTCCAACAATTAATAGCCTAAAAAAGCTCTCCAAATAGAGCAGCTACCCTGATTGTAATTTGAGCAAAGGACCAAAATAGACACCGTTCCAATAGTAACATGCATGGGTCCAACAGGTAGACAAGAAAGTCCTCAAATTGGTTCATCACAAAGAAATCGCAAATTAAACCATAATTGATAGCAGCTGTTACCAAGGAAACAGAGGAAAGGGGACCTCGCGTGCTGCCTGTGGGAACAGTAAATCGGTGTGGTGCAACAGATAGGAAGCAATAAGCAGGTGCTTCAAAGAAGTTGAAGAGAGAATGATGGCTCAGCCCTCCCACTGCCCAGCCTATAGAAGAACAAGATGGAGTCAGTGTGTTAAAGAACATGCTCAGTAGCCAAGACATAGATGCAATGCCAGTGTCCATGGGAAGATTCGTGGATAAAGAAAGTGTGTATTCACAGGGGAGACTGTCATACAGCCATAAAAAAGACCTGTGACCTATCATGGACAAACTTTCAAGGCTGAGTGAAGCATGTCCCTTCTGATGCCACTTAGATTAAATAGCAAAAGGAGTTGAGCTCATAAAAACAGATAGCACACAAGAGTTGCTAGGGCCAGTAGGGGAGACCAGGGAAATGATGACAGTTTAAAAGGCATAATTACAACTTTCAGTTATAAAATGAACATGATCTCGAGGATCCAAGGTACAGCACAAAGACTATCATTAACACTGCTGCACCATATACCTGAAATTAGCTAATAGAGTAGACCTTGCCTGTCATTCTCTCTTTTCTTCTTCTTTTTCTTCTTCTTTCTTTCTTTTCTTCTTCTTCTTCTTCTTCTTCTTCTTCGTCTTCTTGCTTTCTGTCTTCTTTTTTCTTCTTCTTCTTCTTCTTTTTCTTCTTCGTCTCTCTTCTCTTGTTCTTCTTCTTTCTCTCTTCTCTTCCTCTTCCTCTTCCTCTTCCTCTTCCCTCCTTTTTTTTTCTTCCTCCTCTCCTCTTCGTCTCCTCTTTCCCCTCCCCTCCTCTTCTTCTCTTCTTCTTCTTCCTTTCTTCTTCTCTTCTCTTCTCTTCTTCTTCTTCCTTCTTGACTTCTCTCTTTTTTCGTTCTTCCTTATTTCCCTCTTCTTCTTCTTCTTCTTCCTTTCTTCTTTCCTTCTTCCTCCTCCTCTCCTCCTCTTCTCCTCCTCCGCCTCCTCTTTCCTCCTCCTCCTCCCTCTTCCTCCTCCTCTCCTTCTCTTCTCTTCCTCTCCTCCTTTCTCCTCTTTCTCCGCTTCTCCTTCTCTTCCTCTTCTCCTCCTCCTCCTCTCTCTCCTCTTGCTCCTCCTTCTCCTTCTCTTCCTCTTCCTCCTCCTCTCTCTTCTTCCTCTCTCTCCTCGTCCTCTCTCCCTCCTCCTCTTTTTTTTTTCCTCTTCTTCTTCTTCTTCTTCTTCTTCTTCTTCTTTTCTTCTTCTTCTTCTTCTTCTTCTTCTTCTTCTCACACACAAACACATAATACTGTGAAGTGATAGTTGTGCTGACTGACTGTGGTTTGCATCACTGTGTACACTTGACATTAAATACAACTGGCCATTCTATTTGTCACATCTGGAGGTGCATGTTCCCAACCGTAACATTACTGGGATGGAGCAGGAAAGACAGTTACCACACCCTGGAAAAGAACTGTGTTCCCTGAATTTTACAGACTGTAGTCTGGTCTTAAGTGAATGTCTCATTGCCCCAAAACCTAGTGACTTAAAGCAACTCAGCTCACTGATCTGTGGATCAATATCTGGGGTGCTGTATTAGTGACTTGTTATGTTGCTATAATAAAACACCCTGACACAAACAACTTAAGGGAAAAAAGGACTTTGGCTCACAAGTTGTTGTAGTTAGGCACAGGTGTCAACTTGATGGTTAGGGGTTTGAGCTCTGGACACATTTGTAGAGAATTAATGGTTAAGCCAAGAGCAAAGCTGCAAGAGATTGTCTAGTGATGGGGAAGGTCCAGTCCACGGTGGGTGGGACTAGGCCCTGGTATAAAATAGCAAGAGCTGGTTGAGAAAGTTGGCATCTTTCTGTACACTTGGCCAGACATGCTGGTCTGGCAAGTAAGGATTGTTCCTCTCTCAGCCATTACGTACGTGGTGATGGTGTGGCCAGTTCCCTTAGCTCTGGTGTTGGCACACGCTTTGCCGTCAAGCTGGACTGAGAACTGTAACCAGACTGTTGTAAGAAAAATAAACCCCTTGTTCCTTTAAGCCATTTGATGGTCATTTATCAGCAACCATGCAGCTGAACTGCAACACAAATCAAAGGTGTGGGTCATCATGGAGGGGGAAGTTAAGGTGGCAGGAGTGTGTAGCAGATGGGCTCATCATGTCCACAGCGAGGAACAGAAAGCCATGAATGCGCGCTATAGTTCAATTCCCTTTCTCCATCTGTACACTGCAAGATCTCAGTCCAAATGGTGCCACTCACAAGTGGGAGGATTTTTCCCACCTCAATACAATCAAGATAATCCCCCACAGGCATGCCTGAGGCCCATTTCCCAGATCATTCCAGAATCTGTAAAAGTGACAATAGATAACAACCATCATAGGTTTCGTGCATGCGCAGCCCACTGGAATGTTGGCTAGGGTCTGGCAAGTATCATTAGAGAAATGGCCTGTCCCTATCCCACGCCCTCCAGTTGACCACTCCACATCTAATGGGCAGGATGCTACAACACACGTGACTCTCAAAGTCCTGAGGCCTGGGTTCACAACTGACACAGAGTCACTTCCACAAGCTCCCATTTATCAAAGCAAATAAAAAGACCAGCAGATTCAAGAAGTAAAAGACTCGCCTCTGTCTCTCATAGAGAACGATCCTTGAGTACCAATGTAGTTCTATCCCTAACACGGCAGAATAAAAAAAAAAAAATCTCACATGAAATCTACCTATGGGTGGGAGAAGTTTTAAAGTTGCATTTCAAAAGGGTAGAAAACAAGAGCAGACTTCATGGGAACTTCTTTATAAACTGTCCGTTCAGAGGGAGGTTCAGGAATTCTCCTGAGTCTTGATCTTGCTGTTTTAAAGGTCATACAATGTTTTTCCGGAGAACCTGATTCTTTTCTCTTACAGTAGTTACATTTGGGTTCTACTTTGGGTCCAGTCTTGGTTGAGTTTTCTATCAACAGCTTATTCTAGTTAACAGGTGACAGTGTTTCCAGGGTAGCCTCGTTGCTATTGGAGCAGAGTGAAGAGCCCACAGAAGGCTTTCCCTTAGGTAAGCCCCCTCCTCCCTCGGACCTTCCTGTGAGGTCAGCTGATGGTTCTGCTATAACTGCAAAATCTTAGGTCAAATTGTTCTTCTGTCCAGTTCTGCTCTCCTTAGTCATAAGGTCTGTCATCCAGAACATTCTCTACTAAATGTCCTGCACGTGACATCTCATGTGAGATCATCCTGTGGCTCCGCTAAGGTTATCTATCGCATGGTTGTTCAGTGAACTCTTTCACCTGCTGCACGTGGCCAAAACTTGCTCACAGATGTTTCCATTCCAGATTCTTTCTGTCACGTGCTTTCTCATTCTTGTCTAAAATGTGCTGAGTGCCTAATATTTGGCCACTCACTGCCACATTGGTGCCATTATCGCCATTAGACAGTTGGCATAAACCAAGTAACTCTATGAGTTGCCCCAGTTGTTGCTTTTGCAGAATTACTTAAGGACATTGATCCTCTGAGATGGCTCAGTGGAGCCCCAGAACCCACAGAGTGGAAGAAGAGAACTGACTTCAGAAAGCTGTCCTCTGATCTCCACATATGTGATGTAGCTCATTCATACCTGTATTCTCTCTCTCTTTCAAAAGTAAATAAAATATATTTTTAAAAGCTAAAAAGGAAGCATCTACTCTGGAGCCCAGCTGCCTTGTGTGATTAATCTTCTACCACTGCCTACCCTATCTTAAATACACATTACTAAATTACTTCAAAATGGAGATAACAATATTACTATCTGTCTCAAAATCCTTCAAAGAGTTGAATCAACTCAGCTGCTGCTGGGAAGCAAGAAGCCTTCCCTCTTGCTATCCAGGGCCCATGTGAGCCAGCCAGGGTCTCCCTGACAGAGTCCTGTATCTGCTCATCTTCTTCTGTGCTCTGTTACACAAAACTAAAGTCAGAATGTCATCTGAGTGGCAGACAGTTCCACTACTGTATATACAGTCAAAACAATGAGCTCAGTACAGCAAAGAGATATCTGATTCCCAAATTCACTGAAGGAGTCAGGACACAGGATCTGCCCAACTGTCCTTCAGGGGATGGATAAGGAAAATGTAAAACACATCTGCACACACTCACACACACACTCACAGTCCACTTGTGCACAGCACATCCACGCTCACAACTCACATGACTCATATGTGCGTACCACACACATGCTCACAACCCCATGCATACACTCACACACACACTCATAACCCACGTGCACACAACAAACACACACACCACATGTGCACACTACATGTATATACATACAACAGTCATGTGCGTGCCACATGCACATACACACAACCCCATTGGACACACCATATACACACACACATTCACAACCCACATGCACACATCACACACACACACACACACACACACACAACCCACATGGCACACCACATGTCCATACACACTCACAATCCTATGTGCACACTACATGCAGACACACAGTGACAACTCACATGCACATATCCCCCCACCACCACTTCACTTTAACTTTCTATATTACCACTGAGTCCTTAGCAACCAGAAGGATCAGTCACTTGCTTTCTTTAACAAGTAGATCCAAAAGTAAAGTCAACATGACCCCCCAACTCCCACACTTTTCCTAAGGACTGTAGTTTGGATTAATTTTATGTTCAACTTTCAAGTCAATAATTACAAAGCCTTAGAGAAATTAAATTATACATTAGTTACATAAAAGAAAGATAAAATCATTAACAATCTACTTGGTAACATTTCCTGAAGACATAAAAATGATGCCCCCCCCCACTCACACACACTCCACTCTAGCTCCTGACCACCTGTCTGACCTACTTTTCTGCCCCTCCCCCTACCTTCCAGTTGCACTGACCTCTCTGTTCTCTCTGGAATGAAACAAGCAAGCTCTGATTGAAGGATGTTTGCACCAGGTGTTCCTCTGTCTGGAATGCTTTTTCCACTAAGTTTCTGCATGTCACCTCCTCACATTGCTGAGATCTCAGCCCTTCAGAGCCTGTCTAGAAACCCCCTCACTATCATTGCTAGAGACTTATCTCCTAGGTAATTCTAGGACTTATCAAGTTGATAATCAATATGAATCTCCACAGCAGTATCTAATGTATAAGAAATATCTAATTATTATGTGCATTAAGAGCAAAAAGCACCACAACTCCGGCCTTGGCTATGGCCTGACTGAGAATATTGTTGTAACAACAATACATGTTACTATGGCTTGAGTGTGAATTCTCCCACATGACTCATGTATTTGATCACTCAGTTTGCCCAGCTGGTGGAACCATGGGGGGGGGTAATAAAACCTTTGGGAGGTGAAACCTTGGTGGAGGAAGCATGTCACTAGGGCCTGGCCTTGAGGATTCGATAGTCCAATCCTGCTTCTTCTCTCTCTCTCTTTCTCTCTCTATCTCTCTCTCCCTCCTGATGGCTGTAATAACATGAGCCAGCCTCCTGCTTCTGTGGCCACGCCTTCTTTTATATGTACCTAGTCATAATGGATTCTATCCCTTCTGGAACCATAAGCCAAGTAATAATACCTTTCTTCCTTAAGTGGCTCAGGTCAGAGTATTTATCACAACAGAACAGTAGCTACGAAACATATGGTCACATGAGCATAGCTTGGGTGGACAATGAAGGAATGGGAAGAGGGGGTGATAAAAGTCGGTGGTATTCAACTATGCAGAGAAGAGTCTTTTGAAGTTTCACAAGTTCCATAAATTATGAAGATAAACACTTTATCTTTTTGCTTTAAGACTCCATCTTACCCGAATAAGAAGAATAGCTCCATCCAGAACACAAATGACAATCAACACTGGCAAGGATGTGGGGAAGGAAGAAGCCATATTTACACTGTGTGGTAGCGTCTCAAATACCTCAAGACAGACCTACCACATGAGCCAGCTGCCACTCCCCTGAAGGACTCTGCACCCTACTGTAGAAATTCTTGCACATTCACGTCCGTTGCTTGACTCACAATAGCTAGGTGAAGGAATTAGCCTGATTGGTTGGTACATGAAAATGTACACTGGCACAACAGAATTTTATTTAACCACAAAGAAAAATGAAATTATGAAATTTGCAGGGAAATAGTGGCAACTGGAAAAGATTATACTGAATAAGGTAATTCAGGCCCAGAAAGAAGACAAACAGTATAGGCTCTCTCTCTCGCTCTCTCTCTCTTTCTCTCTCGCTTGCTCACTCGCTCGCTCTCACTCTTGCTCTCTCTCTCTCTCTAGGATCTTACACTTAATTTTTGAGTGATGTCTAGGCTCTCTCTCTCTCTCTCTTTCTCGCTCACTCGCTCGCTTGCTCACTCGCTCACTCTCACTCTTGCTCTCTCTCGCTCTCTCTCTCTCTAGGATCTTAGACTTAATTTTTGAGTGAATGAGTAGAGGCCAGGTAGAAAAGATCTATAAGATACAGAAAGGACTAAAGAGGGAAGGGAATCGAACATTTATAATATGAAAGGAAGTCACAAGAAGCAATACTAGTTGGAGAAAATGGTTAAAAGGGATGGTAGTGGATAGAGAGGTTTGGAACTTCTTGACAGTTTCCCCCTCTCATGATAAGATGTCGGCAGGACAATTCCAATGCAGCTCTCAGAAAATATACATATTCGCCATGCAGTCATGGATACCAGAGCCCTGTTATGCCTAGGAGATAATGTCTGGCCCCACTGTCCCACTTCAGGCACTTACAATCTTACTGTCCCCTCTTTTCCAATGTTCCCTGAGCCTTGCAAGGGGTGGGGGTGCAGGTGACTGAGATGCCCCATTTATGGCCAAGCAGTCCACAGTTACTTGTTTTCTGCACTGTAGCTGTTTGTACTTCTCTATAGTAAACACCTTCTGTTACAGAAGAAGGAGTTCAAGGCTAGTTCTGAATACTCCTCCGATCTATGGATATAAAAAGCATTTAAAAGGCAGTTTGATATAGTGTCATTGTAGCTAAACATTCATAGGTGACCTTCCCCTGGGGCAAATGTCCTGCCCTCTCATAGTTTTTTTTTTTTTTTTTTTTTTTTAGTTTACAGTGACAGGAATCTATTTCCTGCAACAAGCAGGCCTTAATTCTGATCAGAAAGCTCCTGGTTGCCTCCTAATGAGGCACTTCTTGACTGATACACTGATGATCACTTTTTCACATGGTGATTGTTACTGCAACTTGCAACTTTCACAGGTTGATGAGATCTTTAATTGCTTTTCTTCCCCAGTAGCTTCTATCCTATTAGGTTTTAAAGTTGAACATGCACATTATAATCTCCAGGATAAACACAAAAGGACAGTCAAAATAATTTTTGAAGTGCAAAAATATAAAACAACGGGTGAGAATAAATTTTGAAGAGAAGAAAGATTTCTTTCAAAATTTGGACATTTCAATGCATGGTCACTTGACCCAAACACTTTGGGTTTCAGATGAGATGGACCATTATATGCAAAAGAAGGACACAGCAGAGCAGGGAGAGAGAGAGGTCATTTCTTTCAAAAGCATGATTCCAGTGACCTACTTCCCCCAATTAGACTCCACCTCCCAAGATTTTGACTGCTGCCCAACAGCACTGCCAACTGAGGACCAATCATCATGTATGAGCCTTCAGGGGGCATTCCAGACTCAAACCAACAATAAGGATATAACATATATATATATATAAAGAAATGCAATGCAAACCTAATCAAAAGACACAGGGCAGTGTGAAGTAGCTTTCTAACATAGTAATAAAATCCATGCGGTAATCAAATTTTGAAGAGACAAGGTTTATTTTGGTTCATGGCTTTGTAGTTTCCAGGTCACGATTGGTTGGACCCATTACCTTTGGGTTTGGAATGGGGTCTTTTCCACTGTAATGGGAACTTCATGTGAAGCAAAAAGGAATGGGGACAGTACTGCATTATGCTTTCAAGGACACACGCAAGATTCCCTAAACTTCCCATAGCAGTGCTTTCACTCACAGGTCTTTGGAAACATTGGAGAGTGACAGCCCAACGGAGTGTAACAATGTCAACAGACAAATAGAGACACACCCCTGGAGGTGTCTTAACTGCAAGAAGACATATTGCCATGACGATGCAGCAACTCAAGTTTTTGTTCTTAATAACATACTTCCAATAAGTGCAAAGCAAACCAGTCCAAAGGGATAAGCACACAACCGTATTGGGCAAAGTTTCCACAAAAGATTTATTGAGATATACTTCACATACCATAAAATTCACCTATTTAATGTGCACAATTCTGTGGGTTTTAGCATTTCCACAAAGTGACTAAGCATTCCCACTGTCCAATTTTAGAAAATGTTAACACACTTCAAAAGAAACACAATTGATTCCACATTCCTCCCTTTTGTCGAACACTTGGAAGCCTCTAACCTATGCCAATCTCTATGGATTTACCAAATCATGGCATTTTGTTCACATAGAAGTATGTATTCTGAGGTCTTGATTTTGAACTTCTTTCACCTAACAGTGTTTCAGTGTATTCATTCTGGGTATAACCTGTAAGTTGATTTAGTACTTCAGTCATATTCATGGGCAAATAGTATTCCATTTTAACAACATACCACATTTTATTTTATTTATTTACCAACAGATGGACATCCGAGTTGTTTTTTATTTGGATTTTACAAAGAATAAACTAATCTATGTGGGTACAGGTGTTTCTATGGAACATTTGCTTTCAACTCTTTGGGATATGTAACTAGGAGCAGAGTTGCTGAGCTAAATGGGAACTGTTAACTTTAGGAAATGCCAAGTTGTTTTTTATTTTTTTTATTTATTCAATTGTGCATGTATGCATGTGTACGCGTATGTGTATGTGTGTGTGTGTGTGTAGACGTTGTTTTTTAAACAGGTGTTGCTCTTGCATTCTTTTCAGCAATCAAGTTACAGGCTTGTGCAGCCAGCCAGGTGCAGCTAAGTAATTCTCCATGTAGTTTTCTGAGAAACCACCAAACCTTCCTATAACACTTCACTGTTTACAAATCCCACCAGTAATGCATAAAATCTCCAGTTTCTCCACAGTCTCAATAGCATTTGTAATTTTTCTGTTGTCTTCTTTTTGAATTATAGAAACCCTAGTAGATTGGAAGCAGCTTCTTATTGTGACTTTTACATGCATTTTCCTGGTGACTAACACTGAGAAACTTTTCATCATTCCTTCATTTCCTGCGGAAGAGATGCCATTCAAATCCTGTGTCCATTTTCAAATTGAATTCCCTTTTTTTTTAATTATTGAATTTTGTAAGATCTTTATACAGTCTAAATGCATGTCCCTTATCAGATGTGTGGCTTTCAGTTTCCCATTTATGATTGTGTACCTCGAAGCCTGGGAATTTTGTTTATTTTGATTAGTCTATTTAGAATTTTATTTCATTTCCATTGAGCAACTTTTTTCTGTTATCCCTTGTTCCGTTGATTAATTTCTAAAAAAGTTTTTATCAAATCTAAAGACATAAAACATTACTTTTGCTTTATTCTAATAGCATTTAGATCTAAAAAGCATTCGAGCTAATTTTCTAAGAGTGTAACACAGTAACCACAGATCCAACTTTGATCTTTTGACATGGTCATGGAGTTCTCCAAGCGTCCTTTTTAAAAAAGATCTTTCCCTACTGTTTCAGTTCCTCTTCTCTGTTGCTGTAAGACAACACTCATACGCAATTTAGAAGGGAAAAAAAAAAGATCTTTATTCGGTTTGTGGATCCAGGGGGTATATAATGCTTTATGGAGGGGAAGACATGACCAGTGACTGGAGGAGACTCAGGTTAGGAAGCCATTATCATGGAGGCAGAGAAGGCAAGGAACAACTGTGGGCTGAGACTTCAAGAGGAAGCAGGGCGGGGTCACACAATCTCAAGGCCAGCTCCTGTGAGGTGTCTTCCCCAGAAATCGCCATCTCCTAAAGGTGCCCCAACTTCCCAAACATAACATCAGCTAAAGATACAAATACATGAGCCCACGAGGTGTGCTCACATTCAAACCACGACACCCACGCAATGATCTCGGCATAGTTTCTGAAAGTCAGTGGTCCACAACTGTAGAGATTTACTTTTGGATTTTTTATCCTATTCTGTTGCTTCATACACCACATTGTTTGTATTACTATGCTTGCATAGTGAGTTTCAAATCAGGAGTATCAGTTCAACGTTGAGCTCCTTCCTCAAGATTCATCTGGCAAGGTTTTCGAATTTCCACATGAGTTTTAGGACAGGTCGAAGAAATGTTTTAAATGTATAGGTCATTTGGGGGGGGTACTGTTATTTTTATTTCCCATACCTGAACAAGGAATGTCTTTATATTTAGTTCTTCTTTAATTTCTTTCTAATTATGTTTTATAGTCTTCAGTATACAAATTTTACTGTTATTTGGATCAATTTATTCCATAGTTTGTGGATTTCAAAGTAACTTTTCAATAACATGTAGAATACACAGACTAAAAATAAGAAAATATATAAAATATGTGGATTAGATCATTGAAAATCTAATCCAATAAATATATATGGAATTTCCAGTTAATAATTACAAAACACATACATTTTGAATATTTCTTAGAAGTGTTGATAGGTAATAAATAAGTCCTCTAAGTTTGTTCTTCAAAATCACTTGAGCCCATTTTGGTGACTTACATTTTTGTATAGATATTAGAATCTCTTTGCCAATTTCCAAAATAGCAACTAGCTGGAATTCTCAATGAGTGGGGTTGTGTCCAGATTCTGAATCATGCAAAGAACTGACATTTATATATCTAGATGACACTAAAGTCTCCTCTCAGAAGAATGGCCCATCCTACTTGTAAAACTTTGATTTCTCTTAACAGCATTTCATAGGATCGTGGTGATACTCTTCTTTCCTTATATTTAATGCAATATTTATAGAGGGTAACTTTTAAAAATTTAAGTTTTCAACTTATTTTCACTGAAATATGAAGAACTTTGGTATTTGTGTGCAGATGTTGTGAGGCAGAGCATCACAACATAATTTATTAATTATGTATAACTTGTATTCTTTTGAATTTTACATATGTAATCTGATCTTCTGCAAGTAATGACCCTTTATTTCTATTTTTTGCATTTTCATTTTATTCAATTGAGTAGAATTGTCAATGTGATGTCATACACAATAGCAGACATTTTATTTTCATTTTTAGGAGAAAGCTTGTAATATTTTGCAATCAAATAATATATGTACTTTAAATTGTTTTGCTTTTTTAAAAAGCTTTACTTATTTAATGTGTGTGTGTGTGTGTGAAGGATCAAGGGTGACTTCAGGAATCATCATGGATTGCGTCTACTTCCTTTTTGCTTCACTCTAGGATTTTGCTTCACTCTGGGATTCCACCAGGACTGGAAGTTCAGGCCACCACCTTTTCTGCCTGACATTTTTACATGGGACCTGGGATCCGAACTCAGGACCTTCTGCTTAAGAGGCAGGTTCTTAACCCTTGAACCATTTCTCCACTCTTTGTTTTACTTTTTTAAGAAGTTCTTTATGACACTATGGATAATTTTATTCCTAATTTACTATTTTTCCATTTATTATTGCAGGGATGTATGGGAACAAGATAGCTTACATAATACCGAGGAATACTATAGAAGCTGCTGGGGAGAGAAGTAACCACAAGCCCCATCAACAGCATGAGATCTGTAAGTTACAATATAAATCACCATGGCTACAGGTGATCAGTGACATGAGTACCAAGGAGACATTCAGCAACTTTCTGATTGGACTCAAGACCCACTTGTCAGAATGGTTCCCATCCCTGTTACTGTAAACTAGAACAAGAACCTAAAAAAAAGGGAAGGAAATAGAGTAATAGGGAAGACATCCAATAAACCTATAGGTAGGAAGACAATATATCAAACTGCTCTGTAGGCAGCTGTTATTACATCTATAGAATGGGAACTCACAGTGGAAACCTTTGAGTGAAGGGAAATGCACATATCAGTAGGGTGGCCTGAAGAGAAGTAACTTATTACACTATGGTGGCCTGAATCCGTACAGGAGTATACAAGCTAGAGTTTGTCAACATTTTTATTGGAATAAACCAAACTTATTCTTGCTATATTTCACAATAGGATTTTCCAACTATGTCCATAGGAAAGACATGCTAAATAAGACTTAAAATTCAATGCCTGTGAATGGGATATTTATCCTAGAATCAGAGATTCAGCCTCCTATAGAAAAAGAGCTTTATGTTTAAAGGGTTAGTAAGAGTAACTTAGTCAATATCATCATGGAAGGGAGTTGGCAGAAAGAATATAAGAGCTAGAAGACTGAGAAAAGGGCCATGAAACGCCATCTTCTAAATAAAACACAATCATGGAAATCATCAACTCAACAGCAGTTGTGGCAGTAGTAAGGCGGAAAAGGAAATAAGGGAAAGAGATGATAGAATAGGGTACAGGAAGGGCTGGAAGAGTGTGATGATTACTTTGCATGTTGCTGATAAACTGAAGACAAAGCAGCTTAAGGAAACAGGGTTTATTCTGACTTAATAGACTGGTTACAGTTCCTTGTCCAGTTTAGCAGGAGAGTCCACATCAACACTAGGAGCTGAGGGAACTGACATTATATCCACAGAACCACTGACAGAGGAACAATTCTCACTTGCCAGACCAGCCTATCTGGCCAAGTATTCAAGCAAATACCAACTTTCTCCAACAGTTCCCTTCATATTAAATTCACCTGTCCAGAAATTAGTCCTGCCCACCATGGGTTGGGCCTTTTCCATCCCCTAAAAGAGCTCTTGCAGATACTCTCTGGGCTAACTCAACTAATGCTCTATAAATATGCCCAGAGCTCAAACCCTCAACCATCAAGTTGACAACTATATCTAACTATGACAAAGTATAACAAATAGCACTGAGATCATAAGATACAAACAGACAAACTTCCTATATTATATATATGAACTTCTTTTTCTTCAAAAAAAAAGCATGAACAAACTATCGTACACAGGGGAATACACAGAGGAAGACAGGGTGTAATGGAAAATGTCCTGAGGCATTCTTCACCATTTGCAAAAGAAGATATTTATTAAAAAAAAAATTACAAAGAAGGCAGAAAACAAATGAATGAGGACTACTCATCCCTAAACAGAACATCTAAACCACCCGTCCACCCAATGATCAGAGAACATCATAGGAGAGGGAGCAGTAACAATGTAGGAGCCTGAATGGGGCAGGGCGTGGCCAGACAGTATTTTCTGGACACGACAGGGATGTTGTATCTATAAATTCACTGCAGTTATGTGTACTCACACATGGTTTAACTTATCACATTTCACTATGGACAGGGAAGTACTCAAGAGGCCTTATTCCTCTCTAAAAGACTGTGAAAAGTTAATGGTAGATGTGGGGGGAAGGCAAATGCTTTCCTCTGTAGTATACCTATTGATATATGATTCATGTTCCAGCAAGAACTCAGGTACATGCCATCAAAAGCAACTCAGTGGGTCACACAGGCAAAAAAAAAAAAAAAAAAAAAAAAAAAGTATGGAAATAGTAATCAGACTTTCAGGGAAAAAGAAAAGCCATAATAGAGGAAGAAAGATAGAATTTGGAATTAAGATATGAAAATGTCATAAATTCACTGTATTCATGTATCAAATTCTAAGGGAATTCTAACAAATTTAAGAAAAACAATTGTGATTGGTGACCTCTGAGTCTACACAGCACTGGCCTGGCTAATGGTCAGTCATACATGGGGAATCTCATGGAGCCTTAACAGTCACCAAAGTAACAGATTCTGGGAGGTAGGAGGAGGTAAAATATTCAGTTGTGAACCCACTAGTAGGTCCATGAAGTGACAGTGGATAGTACAAGCCCACGGTCACATAGACAGTGCTGGTTAGATCCAGTGCTATACAAAACAAAACAAAAAGACAAGAATAATGATGGGTGAGCTATAGGAAAGAAGCATGGTTGATGGGTAGGGGGAGATAAGAAGGTGGAGAGAGGACAAACAGAATATAATATTTATGGGCTAGTGAGATGGCTCAGTGGATAAGGTGCCTGTTTGTAAACCTGGTGACCTGAGTTCAATTCCTTGGAAGCCAATGCGGTAGAAGGAGAGGAATGACTTCTGAAAGTTGTCCTCTGACTTTCACCTGATGTCATGGCACGTATATGCATCTCTCTCTCTCTCTCTCTCTCTCTCTCTCTCTCTCTCTCTCCCCTCTCTCTCATAAATAAATAAGGTTTTAAAATAATACATATTTACAACATGAAATTGTGAATGAACAAAATTTAGTGACTATAAAAGAAAATTATAAAGATAAATAAGTATAAGTTTAACTGATCTAAAAAAAATAGACAAAGAGTAACCCAGCTGATAATGACAGTAGTAGACAAAGTATATTCCAAGCAGAGCAGAAGATGTACATCAGAGAGTAGAAAACCCTTGTTTGTGAAGTCCATGTTAACAATTCCTGCAGTGGCTCTTTCTTGCTTATGATCACCAGCAGATGTTGATGACAGATAATGTGATCAATGCTGAAGTAGAATTAGTTTGGTAACTTCCCACCTCTGTTCCAAGTGGCCAAAGAGTTCTGTAGTGATGCCTTAGACTAGGTCAAATCAAAGAATGTGACCCTCTCTACCACCTATTAGAAACTACCACTCCACACAGAACACTTTCATATGTGTTGGACTTATAACATGAATGTCTATATGAGATATTACCTGAAGAAAAGGCTCTGCTGATATCTGTAGAGCAAGTGAAATCATTGTCAAAAAGTGAGCTAGTCTCTCCATGGACACAGGGCTGATCCCAGGCAAGCACCTACCCTCCCTTTGGTTGGAAGTAGCCAGATGTTTCCAGTATGCCACAGTGAAAACTCCACACTCGTGTTCCCAGAGTTGAATGGTCAAAACTAAAAGGAGGGGGAGAGAAGAAAGAGAGAGTAGGGGAAAGACAAATGCCTGAATCTGAGTGTTTGTAGGGACTTTGCAAAATATGCATTCCAAAAGAAGGTGCGATTGAATGGGAGGCTTTGATAGAGGACTTGGAATAAAACAAACTCCAGTCACTACAGCCTTTATCTCAGGAGCCAAAATGGTGGACAAACCCCAAGCATTTCTCTCCCCACCTTTCCTGTCATCACTCTACCCACACACACTCTGGTCTGATTGTTGGGAGATAATCATTTGAGTCTGTCAGACAAGGCAAAAACAGTTCATTTCCCTGAGACTTTGAAAATTAGCAATTAAAACCATCCCCAATACCTCGAAAATAAATTAATTCTTTTCCAGTTAGGCTGCTAGTCTTGTGAAGGCAATAAGCTCATCTTGTTAATATACATTGGAACGTTTACTCATTATTTCTCCATCTCTACCTGCCTTATCTATCTTTATTTGGACTTTTACAAAGCAGTTACTGAATTGTGTGCACCAGTAAATGCATTAACTTGGTTCAATTTCATGGAGATTTATGCACCTGCAATGTCGAATATATTAAGTTCCCATAAAAGTGTGGCATTTTGGGGATGTTCTTTCCAAAGACCCTGTGGGGTACATTTTCACTGTGGAAAGTGTGATATTCAGGAACCCAAATCAATGCATTTAAATTATTAAAATTCTAAGCAGTCATTTCAGATTGGGTCAAGTATTATAAAACTTACAGTCCATCAATTTGCTTTCAATATTAATTTTAGCCTTGTGCCTTGCCATGAAAACCATGAGAATGGAAAGCATGTAACATCTCACTTACAGCTGACATAAAAGGGAAGTGACTCTGAAATATAGACCCTCTAGGCCTCTGGGGAAGATTTATGTGGCAAGGATCACCATCCACAGAGTGAGATGCAGGTGAGTGGCAGGTTTGCATTATAAATGCCCGGGGTAACTATAAAAACATAAATGGTATCAGGTTATTGATTTTTTTTCTCTTCCTTGAGCCCACAAATTAGAAAAGTCACTGCTAAAAATCACTGGTCTATCCACAAATTTTAATTAAAGCATAAATAAATCATTGTAGTTGCTGCACTTGCATATAAACAAAGGGAGAGATGGCATCTTCACAAATGCTTGTCAACATTTGGTGACTAATGGCTCACAGAGAAAATACAATCTGAAGCAACTGAATTGAAAGCAGACTCGAGAGCTAACTAATGTCACATGCAAACCATCCGAAGCTATTATGGCCAAAGACATTGAAACCACAGATCAGGATTTTTTTTAAGGGGGTGAGGGGATGAGGGTAATTTTGTTAAGTAGAGCAATACTACTTTTTATTAAATAAAGTGAAGCTCCGTAATGAGATATTACAGCTGCTGCACTTCTGCCACAGGATGGAGAATTGGATACTCCACCCCTTACAGCAAACACTAACCATATGCCGTGGTGATTTCAAATGTTGATTTTATTCCTAAATAAATACGTAGCAAGGACTAATATAAATAAGGGCCTTGGAAAACATGGGCTGAAGGGGATATGCTGAGCAGGCCTAGATCCCATTACGTCCAAAAGCAGGAATTGAGATAGTGGGTAGTGAAGGAATTCCTGAGGGAGTTCCAATCTTGGCATGGGCTCAGGGAGCCAGATTAGGGCATCCTGGCAGAGCTCTAGCTCTGGGAGGGACATGTGGATGTCTTCTCCCCAGCAGGGTGATGTAGAAGCAATGGGGTACAAGGCCTTGTCTGCTGCAGGAAGGGAGTATTTCATGAATAACAGGTGGTCCATGCATGTCATTCTGTTCAAATGAGAACATGAACATTACTTGGTTTTCCTTGCTAGACTGGGAACGCAGAGAAAACAGGAAGTACATTGTCTACAGCAACACCTCATTTGTCAAATGTTAGCCAAGTAAGGAACACAGCCTCTTATTCATGCATGCATTCACTTAGTATTCAATTAGCAAACATTGGTGATATACTTACTATGTTCCATTCATGATATTAGTTGTTTGAGGATACAAGAAAAGCATAATGAATCATTCCTCAAGAAAAATTCATAATTAAAATAAACTGTATTAACACAAGTGTTATGTATTTTAAAAGCAACATCCCAAGACACTCAGGGAAGACCGGAAGAAGGCAAGCTTAACACTGGGAAAAGAGGTGGTGGCTAAGGAATGTTTTATAAAGATGGTGATGTCTAGGCTGAAGCTTGTCATATGAATGTGCATTTGGTAAGTAAAAAATTGCAATAAGGATTGGAAAGATAACTCAGTGGACAAGGTACCTTCTTGCAAAGCTGATAACCTGTGTTTGATCCCTGGAAGTCCACATGGTGGAGGAGAGAACAGACTTCTGAAAGTCGAAGCCTGATTGTGTCCTACCATGACATAAATATATGTACCTTCTCTCTCTCTCTCTCTCTCTCTCTCTCTCTCTCTCTCTCTCTCTCTATTATAAACATAAATGAAATATTTTTAAAGCAGAAAACAATTTCAAAACTACTGGAACTTATATGCCTAGAAATAATAAATTTTTCTCTTTATCAATTACTAAAAGAAAGAGAACCTTAGTAAACAGTATTTAACAAAAAATTCTAATAAAGGTACAGAGAATCAACCTTAAGTCAGATTCCTTAGCTCTAAATCCTAACTCTGCCACTTCCTAGTTTTAGAAAAGAAGGCAGATTATTTACCATTTACCTGCTTTGAATTTTCTAATCTTTCATATATGAACAATAATCATGCATATACCCTTGGAAAAAGCCAAAGAAAGTCAGTTGTTGGAAAAGTCTCAATTCAATACCTCCTAATGAAAGGCATGGGCCCACCTACACATGATTAATATACAGACATGTATTCGTATGTGCATTCTCACGTAAGTATAGACAATTATAATTACTGTTTGCCTAATAGCAACTGTTTATCAAGCATTGATTATGTGTCAGTTATCATGTTAGGCTCTAGAGACAGGTAGTAAAACAGAAGAGTCCTAGCTCTCAAGATGCCCACAACATTAACTCTCAACATCACTGACTTCCAAATCCGTCTTCCAGCCTGAAAGCTGTACTCACTCACAAGGGTCATCTTGTCTTCCAACCTCAACACTCTTGTGCACAGTATCATACACTGTGATATCACTATGCAGCTACTTGTCCAAGCCAGAAGCCATGCATCATTTTAATTCTTCTCTCTCCTTCCCCTAAATTCAATCACCAAACCTTTACAAATTTATGATTAAAGGTTACATCAGGGCTGGAGGGATGGATCAGGAGTTAAAAACTTTGCCTCACAAGTCAAAAAAAAAAAAAAAGAGTTCAGATTCCCCAGATCCCACATAAAAATATCAGGAAGATATGGCGGCGGCCTGCACTTCCGGCTCTGGAAGATGGAACTAGGAAAACCCCAGAACAAAGTAATATGGAGGCAGAGAAATCCAGGATAATTCCCGATGTCACACTTGGACCTCCACAGGCACACACACTCAAGTGTCTTCTTCTGTACAATAATAATATATACATACAATAATAATAACAATAACAACAGATACATAAAAGTTACATCAAATTCACCCCCTTTTTTCCTCTGGAGACTAACTCAAGGAATTTAAGCCCTCCAGCATATCCTGCTGCATGATTGCCAGGGCTTGAGGCCAGTTTAACCCATCACACACCAGCTCCCAAAGGGAACTTCCCAAAGTGGAATCTGGCCATATTATGGCTTATGGTGAGTGTGGCGTGACTTTCCAGGCAGGTCTGAATGAACCTGGCATCATTCTATCAGATGACCCTGTTATGAGTGCTTCTTCAATGTACAGCTATTTCTCTTCACATGTGTGCGGGGGTGGATGCATGTGCATATGTCAGTACATGCATGTGTTTCCATGTGTGAGTGTGCATATGTGTATGCATACATGTGGAGGCCCCAAGCTGAAGATGGGTGTCTTCCTTGCTCATGTCCCTCTTCATTTATGAAACAGCGTCCCTCACCTGAACTCAGAGCTCACCAGTCAGCTAGATATCCAGCTTTTCCCATGTTCCCCTCTTTCAGCCTCTGGAGTGCTGGAATTACAGACAGGAACACCCGCCTGTGTTTTATGTGGGTCCCGGGGCTCTCAGGTTTGTATGGCAAGCATTTTTTCTGCTAAGCTGTCTCTCCAGTCCCACCGTGAAGCTGCTTTTATTCTCAACAGATTCCTGCTCTCGCTTGTCCAGCAACACAGCTCGCTGGGAGGTTCCCCTGACCCTACTTTCGTACCCCCTGTCTAGTCCTGTTCTTTCTTCTGCTGGATACTTTCTAGTCTTGTGTCTTCCTGCGCTGAACTCTTTCTATTCCCACACTGTTCTGTGCTTGACTCTAGCATTACACATTTTATCTTACAATATAATCAGTGATTATTTGAGCATATGCTATTTGAATATACCTCTCAGCACAGTGAGCCTAGCAGAGCTGCCTGGCACAGACAAGAAATATTATAAATACTTGTAACAAGAAAACAACTTTTTCAAATCTTACATGACTCATTTGCAGTTTAACTATTATTTCATATATTATTAAGAGCAAAAAGGTTGCCAATTAAACTTATACTACATATGCTTATCTGTTATATGACACATCTGAATTTCAAAGATGTTCAAGTGGAAAAGATAGGCTTCTTAGACTCCATGAAATATGGTAATGACTTTATGACTTCATTAAAATAGTTCAGGAATTGTGAGCTATGGGATCTTGAAATAGACCACAGTCCATACTACAGTATTTAACATGTGTCACCTGAGTGAGTTGCATCTTTATGACTTGCCTTTCTGGATTATAAAAATGGGGTTAGTCTTAAACATGAGTCTTCATGTGACTTGGTGGTGAAGCACTTGCCTAAGCTGAGTGAGGTCCTGGGTTGGGACCCCAGAATTGTAAATAAAAGTCCTAATTTTGCTATGTCCCCAATTTTGGATTTTGAATGCTAAAACCACTGCAGTTCCAGAATAGCCTATTGTGTATTTATGGACCTTGGTGGAGGTATGCGTCTCTGTTTTTTGAGAATCAAAACTCACCTGTTTGGGTACCTGTTTGCGAGAAAAGAATTGAAGGCACAGGAGGTGAGACAGTCACACAGCAGACAGGACCAATGCACACCATGCAACTTGTGGGCGGACGAACACTAAGTCTGGGTGAAGGTCACAGATCTCGATGCACACATGGAAAAGCTATTTTTTTAATAATTTTATTTTTTGAAGATGCCTAAGACCAAAGGTTTTATTTTTTTATCAATAGTGTCATTTCTTTAATGTTAATGGGAGATACAATTTAAAACTATTTCATGAAAATGATAGATTCACACTTGAGTCTGGAAGTAATTCTTCTCAATAGATCTTGAAAGTTCACTAGTATTTTTGAACCATAATTCGTCTCTAAGTTTCCAATAAAATATTTCAAAAATCAAAAAATTGCTAGATATTTTCCTGCAGCGTTGGACAAAACAACAGAGTAATCTATAATGTAAATGCATAAATAGCAACATACAACGTTCAGTTCAAGATGGGTCAAACTGACAGACACAAACTTGGCAAAACCCTCATTGAGCCATAAGTCATCCCACCATTCCATGGTGACCAGGTTCCTGGACCACTGGTAGGCTAGATCATAGGACACAGTCATTGTGATGCAGAGCTTACTAGATGCAGAAGACTTTTCTGTGTCAAACAATACAATGAATTTTCTGTGTGTGGTCAGGCCCAGGTTCTCCATAGCTCCACACTGAAAACCAGGAATTGCAGCAAGATTGTGTTCTAGGCAAAGGACGTGGAATGCTAAAATAATCCTTATAAAATTCTAGAAGAGTCACTACATCATCCAGAGCATACACAGAAGCCTTGACTCTACTTTTAGTCATCTTGCTGACAGACTTGAAATCAGAAATAATAATAATAATAATAACCCAGGTAGGTGCTTCTTTTCACAGTGATATTATCTTTTTATTCATTTTTTTATTCTCTTTTTTAATGTTGCATACATGAACACAGTGAAGTTATTACACTTTATTACACCCAATCCCATGCCTCCTTCTTTTCCCTTTACAACCCTTCTTCTCCCCTGCCAGTAACCTAAAATGTAAATGCATAAATAGCAACATACAAAGTTCAGTTCAAGATGGATCAAATTGACAGACACAAACTCCATAAACTTGGCCTCCATGTTTTCAATTCTTTTAATTTTTGCAGCCCAGTGTGTTTCATCTAGTTTGTCTTTGATGACAGATGCCTGACACAGTTGGAAGAGCTATCTATTGCTATAGGGTGAGTGCATTATCATACAACAAAACCTGAAGTAACTACTTAAAGTCAAAAGACCACTTGCATTCCCTGAATCATCTTTCTCCTCCCTTACCCACCAAGGTCCTCTCCTCTGGGAAGTTGTGTCCACATTCCAAATATACCCACAGGCTTTCTGTAGCAACTAGACATTCACTGGAATAGAAACTTCATGGAGGCAGGAGGTCTTTCTTCTGATTGGTCCACTGATATCTACATAATAGGTGCTCAAAATGTGTTCATAAATAAGCCATTTTGGTTTTTTGTTTCCCTTCTCTCTTTGGATAGATGTGCTTTCATGTCACTTTCAGTGAGACACTCTAGGCATCTTCTTCTTTCCCTTTTTACTCCTTTTGTTTCTAATTCTTCCACATCTAGTCTTCTGTTAGCTGAAAAGCAAAGAATCCCTATAGCCATATGTGCTCGATCTTTCACTTATCAGGAATTCTGAGGTAAGGAGGAAAATCAGATGCAAGCTTCCATGTGCTGCAGTGAATAAGAGCTGTGACAGCAAAGAATGGTCTCTCTTCCTAAGAAAGACTGCAGGAATGTCAGAAGTCACAAGCAGGGGACAGGGGAGCTGACCAGTCAGAGAAACAGAAGGGCAGCACAGAGAAACAGAGCAAGCAGCACTCAGGGTCGGCCAGAGCTCTCCAGTGGGGTGGGATGATAACAGAAGACTCCTTAGAAAGGAAAGCTGAGCAGCCATGGTGAAAAGATACCAAAATCTTTGTCCTACCCACAAATCAAGCCCACGGGTCTCACGAGCTTCAACTCCAGGCAGGGGGACTTGTCCAATGTGATGGGTCAGAAGAGGAGAAGAGCTCCACTCGCCATTCCCTATGTCTCAGAGGGTTGTGCCAGGCATCCTGCTGAGAGGGAACCTACTCTTTAATACAGAGGTGCCCTGAGAGCCTTGGAACAAGGAAGTCACAAGTTAGGTTAACCTAGAGTCAAATCTGTCACACAGCTGGCCACTCACCAAATAAAACCAGAAGGGATATCCAAACCTGAAGCTGTTGGAAGCAGCTTCCATGGAAAGAGGAGGGCTCAATGCAAAAATGTTCTTGCATAGAAGCTTGGCTCAGGTGGTGACATATAAGCTGTGGTTGCAAAGAGGGAATCACATAGTCCTGAGCCTGAAGTCAATGGGTTCATCAGCCTTAAGAGCAACACATCTGCTATGAAAGTCTATTGCCATAGGAACTGATGTTCCAGTAATGACATCTGCACCTCACAGGAACACTGAGGCTGAGGGACTGTGGAAGTACCAGGACTGGTGCTCCAAATGCTCTTGGTTGGTGTTGTATGTGTTTCATATTCCCAATACACACAGAAGACAGAAGACAGACATATGCATATGTGTGTGTGTGTGTGTGTGTGTGTGTGTGTGTGTGTGCAGCACCAGCAGTAGTAGTAGTAGTAGTAGCAGTAGTAGGAACCTACCTGGCCCACAGAATATGGCAAACAAGAACAATTAACTGTTCCATGAAAAAGACAAGTCAAGCTACTGAAGTGGAGTCAGATCTTCTGGACAGTTGACAGTACCCACAACATGCTCAGCACAGCCTGATTCACAGAAAAAACAAGAGTCTCCAAGCTCCCTAGCCCTTCCTCCTCCTGACTCCATCTAGCAGATTCTAAGTTCAAAGGTCTCAGAAACTAATCCTTGTGTTTCCCCTTTTTTTCTTTTTATTGTTCTTTAGTAATGTTTTATGTTTGTTTCTCTAAACTGCTGTTTTTATTTCCCTTACAGATATTTGATTTTATGTATTATTCATTATTAGTCAATCAGCCTTCCCCCTTTTCTGATTAAAATATAAGCATTTCATTAAGTTATTACAGTAGATTGCATTAGATAATCATAATGAAAAATATAGGTCAGGAAAACAATGAATTCTACACTTGAAATTCTACTTTACAGTAAAGCACTTACCACATTGAATCAGTATAATAAATTTCCAAAAGAATGCAACTGGCTTCCTCTCAAACCTTATATATATATTTCTTTGTGAGTATACTGCAATATAACCAGACATTTTGCAGCATTAATCAATGCATCAGTGGAAATTAAGCAATGAATTATAATTGAACAACTAGACAGTGTATAGATTCTTCTTTTTCTTCTAAAGGATAGTTTTAAATAATTCCACAATGACAGCTAGAGAAATAGCTCAGGGGTTAAAGTTTTTGTCTTGCAGGTTAAAGGACCTGAGTTCAGATACCAGATTCCATGCAAAAATGCCAGGAGGAAATCATAGTGGCCTGCAATTCTGGCTCTGGAAGACAAAGCCTGGGAAACCAAAACCCCAGAGCAAAGCAATAAGGAGAAAGAGCAATCCAGATGATTCTCACTGTCACCCTTGGTCCTCCTCAGGCACACACACTCAAGTGTCCTATGATACACACACAACAAAGTAATAAAAATAAAATAAAAATTCCACAATGATCTAGTGTTATTATTCATGATTCATTTAGACTACAATATAACAACATTAATGAACAATAAAATAAACACAACCCCCCCCAACCCGGAGCCGCCCGGCCAGCAGCACCTTGCTGCACGGCCGCCGGCTTAGCCCCTGGGGCCCCGCCCCGGACCCCAGCCCCTCGCACACTCCTGCCCCTGCGCGCCTCCGCCCCCCCCCAGGTCGCAGGTGAAGAATTCTGCCATCAACATCAGACCCTCTGCCTCTCTGGCCCATCGGGGACCTACGCAAGTAGTCCACAGAAGACACACTGCTACTCAGAATTCAATAGAGTCCAAAGGAAACTCAAGCAAAATTCTAAGGAACAAAGGGAACACAGGTCATACATCTGGACTCCACTACAATCATTATATCATGTGGGCGAGATTCTTCTCATCCAGCCCAAAGATAAGTAAACTTTTTCTTTTCACCTTACTGATCCTTTAAAGTATCAAAGCTGTGGATCAACTTTCTCATACAGCCACCCCACAACATACAACTCCAGGGAGTACACCACTCACCCCAACATTTCACCAAGATACTAAATCATAAAAGTGTACTACCAAACTAATATTCACCCCCTGCTAACATAACCTGACTTAACTGATGTACTAACAGCCTACTAGCCTCATCTAGGATATAACAATAACAATACACAAACACCCAATCCAAGGCAAGCACTAGTAATAACTGGCAAGTGTAACAATACCAACTATGTCCATTCAGTGAAAAACACACAGAAACTGAAAGGTCCTAAAAAACAAAACAACAATGTACAAGTCAAAGTGCAGATCCACAAGAAACAAAACCCAAGAAGACCAATCTCCCACCGAAAGAATCAATCCCATAATGAGGGATTCCGACCAGAACAAATCCACAGAAAATAGCCATGAAACCCATACTCAATATAAAGACTTTCACAGTATGATCATTACCATGATTAATACCATGAAAGAGGAAATCCGAGAAGAGTTAAACAACCGAATCAACCACTTTGAACAGGAACACAACAGGCACTTGGAGGAGTTGAAAAAAACAGTTCAAGAAACAAAAATAGGTATAGAGCAGTTAAAACAGTCTCAGGCAGAGTTTAAAATTGAACTAAAAGACAAGTTATCTTCAACCCTAAACTCAACAGAGAGTCTTATCAGCAGAACAAATGAGGCAGAAAATAGAATTTCAGATCTTGAAGACAAAGTGGGAGAATTAACCAGCTCAATGGAAGAGATTGTTAAAGCCAAAAAGATACTGGAGAGGAACATTCAAGAGATATGGGACACCCTGAAGAAGCCTAACATGCGCCTTCATGGAATACCAGAACAAGAATCCCAAAATACCACATCTGAGGAAATATTTCAATTCATCATAAATGAAAACTTCCCACAACTAAAGAATGAGAGGCCTATCCAAATACAAGAGGCATTTCGCACCCCAAACAGATATGACCAAAATAGAAAATCGCCACCGCAAATAATAGTCAAAACACTCCACGTTCAAGACAAAGAAAAGGTGCTGAGAGCTTCAAGAGAAAAAAAGCAAGTCCCTTTTAAAGGTAAACCTATTAGAATACCAAATGTCTACTCAATGGAAACAGTAAAAGCAAGAAGAGCTTGGAGAGACATACTTCAAGTATTAAATGAGCAAAAATGCCAACTCAGACTGATATATCCTGCAAAACTATCTGCCATGATTGAGGGAGAAAGAAAAGTTTTCCAGCACAAAGACAATTTGAAGGGATACATGTCTACCAAACCAGGCCTTCAAAAAATGCTAGAAATGATACTCAAGCTTGAAGAAAAGAACAAGCGTATCCAGGAGGACAGAAGGGAAGTATAATACCACCAAAACATAAATATCAAACAACATGCTTACAAAATCTACTAAACGGGCTGGAGAGGTGGCTCAGGGGTTAAGCCTCTGCCTTGCAGGCGGAGGGGTCCTGAGTTCGGATCCCAGATCCCACGTATAGACGCCAGGCGGAAGCGGGGACGGCCTGCACTTCTGGTCCTGGTAGGGCGGAGCCTGTGAATCCCGGGGCAGAAGGAGGTGGAGGCGTCCATGGTGGTTCACGAATTCGTCCGTGGTTCTACACATACACAGACACACACACACAGACACACACACACAGACACACACACACAGACACACACACACGCGAGCGCACATACACACGCACATGTGCACAGTTGAATAAAATAATAATAAAAAAAATCTACTAAACATAAAAATTGTCCAGAATTAAAAATAATTTCTCCATTATAACATTAAATGTCAATGGTATTAACTTACCGATTAAGAGACACAGATTACAAACTTGGATTAAAAACTACAATCCAACAATCTGCTGCCTTCAGGAAACTCATCTCATCACAAAAGATAGGCACATCCTAAGAATGAAAGGCTGATCCAAAATCTTGCAAGCTAATGGAACCAGGAAACAGGCAGGGGTAGCAATTATGCTTTCAGACAAAGTGAACTTCAAACCAAAGAAAATCATAAGAGACACAGATGGATACTACATTTTAGTCACAGGTACAATTCACCTGGAAGACTTCACAATACTGAACATTTATGCACCCAATACGAGCCTACCCACATTCATTAAGAAAACCCTACAGCGCCTAAAGCAAGAAATCAACCCCCAAACGATAATTCTTGGGGACTTCAACACCGCCCTCTCAACATGGGATAGATCAACAGGTCAAAAGCTTAACAGAGACACTTTGGAACTTAATCAAACCCTGAAAGAAATGGACCTTACAGATCTTTATCGAACTCTTCACCCACGCACCAAAGAATACACATTTTTCTCAGCAGCACACGGAACTTTCTCCAAAATAGATCACATATTGGGCAACAAAATGAATCTACACATATACAAAAAAGTTGAAATTCTAACCTGTGCCCTATCAGACCACCACAGCCTAAAGCTGGACATCCACAACACAGCAAACAAGAGAAAATACACTAACTCCTGGAAACAACACTATGATGCTGAATGAGAACTGGATTCAGGAAGAAATTAAAAAGGAAATTCAAGATTTCCTGAAAGTGAACGATAACGAAAATACAAATTACCAAAATCTCTAGGACACAATGAAAGCTGTTCTAAGAGGTAAGTTCATAGCTCTTAATGCCTACATCAAAAAAATGGAAACATAAGAAATAAACAACTTAACAATTCAGCTTAAGGCTTTAGAGAAACTTGAGCAATCTGATCCCAAAAGTAGTAGAAGAGAGGAGATTAGCAAAATAAGGGGAGAAATATCTGAAATTGAGACTAAGAAAACGATAGAAAAAATCAACCAGTCAAAAAGCTGGTTCTTTGAAAAAATCAATAAGATTGATACACCCCTAGCTAAATTAACCAAAAGCAAGAGAGAGAAAACCCAAATTAACAAAATTAGAAATAAACATGGAGTTATCACTACTGATACTCAAGAAATCCAGAGAATTATAACATCATATTTCAAAAACTTATACTCTGTGAAGTTTGACAACACAAAAGAGATGGATGAATTTCTAAGTAAACACAACCTACCTAAATTGAATCAGGAAGTTGTGAATTATTTAAATAGTCCTATAACATACAAGGAAATTGAAGAAGTAATCTCGAATCTTCCCACCAAAAAATGTCCTGGACCAGATGGATTCAGCATAGAGTTCTACCAGACATTTAAGGAGTTAATAACACCAATACTCCTTAAACTGTTCCATCAAATAGCAAAGGAAGGAACATTACCAAATTCCTTCTATGAAGCTAATATCGTTTTAATCCCAAAACCTTCTAAAGATTCACTTAAAAAAGAAAACTATAGGCCGATCTCTCTGATGAACACAGACGCAAAGATTCTCAACAAAGTCTTAGCAAATTGGATTCAAAAACATATCAAAAAGATCATTCACAGGGACCAAGTAGGCTTCATCTCTAGCACACAAGGTTGGTTCAACATACACAAATCAATAAATGTAATTCATCATGTAAACCAGTCCAAAGTCCAAGACCACATGATACTCTCAATAAATGCAGAAAAAGCCTTTGACAAAATCCAACAGCCTTGTATGATCAAAACGCTAGAGACAGTAGGAATGGAAGGCACCTTTATCAATATAGTAAAAGCTGTATACAACAAGCCCACGGCAAGGATTATGCTCAATGGGGAACAATTTGGAAGCATTCCCACTTCGATCAGGAACTAGACAAGGCTGTCCACTATCACCACTTCTATTCAATATTGTACTTGAAGTCTTAGCTGAAGCCATAAGACAAGAAAGGGACATAAGAGGGATTCAAATCGGCAAGGAAGAAGTCAAGCTATCTCTATTTGCATATGACATGATCTTATACCTGAGGGATCCCAAAAACTCCACCAGGAAGCTCCTGGAACTAATTGAGAAGTTCAGCAGGGTGGCAGGATACAAAATAAATGTGCAAAAATCAGAGGCCTTCCTATATGCCCAGAATGAAAGAAGTGAAAAAGCCTTGAAAGAAACAATCCCATCTACTATAGCCCCTAAAAAAATAAAATACCTTGGTATAAACCTAACCAATGAAGTAAGAGACCTTTACAATGAAAACTTTAAAACCCTAAAGAAAGAAATTGCAGAAGATACCAGAAGGTGGAAAGATCTCCCATGTTCCTGGATTGGCAGAATCAACATTGTAAAAATGACAATCCTACCAAAGGCAATATACAAATTCAATGCTATACCAATTAAAATCCCAAAGCAATTCTTCAAAGAAGTTGACCAAATAATCTCAAAATTCATATGGTGGCACAAAAGACTCAGGATAGCAAAGACAATCCTGAGTAACAAAAACACTGCTGGAGGTATTATCATACCAAACCTTAGTCTATACTACAAATCCATAGTTATAAAAACAGCCTGGTACTGGCTCCAAAATAGACACACAGATCAATGGATAAGGGTTGAAGACCCGGATATAAGCCCACAAAAATACAGCCATTTTGTCTTTGACAAAGGGGCCCAAAGAATCCAATGGAAAAAGAACAGCATCTTCAACAAATGGTGCTGGCAAAACTGGATCTCCACATGCAGAAGATTAAAGCTGGACCCGTACTTGTCACCATGTACAAGACTTAATTCCAAATGGATCAAGGACCTTGATATCAGGCCAGAGACTATAAAAACCATAGTTGAAAGGATAGGGAACTCCCTCGAGCTGATTGGGCTAGGCCAACATTTCCTAAACAGACATCCAATGGCACAGTCACTGCTACCAAATCTCAACAGTTAGGATCTGTTCAGATAAAGAGATTGTAACACAAGCTCAAAGGCAACCCACAGAATGGGAGAAAATCTTCACTAACCACATATGTGATAGAGCTCTACTGTCCAGAGTGCACAAAGAACTTAGAAAACTAAACACCAAGGAAACCAATGGCCCAATTAAAAAATGGGCCCTGGAACTTAAAAGAAACTTTACCAGGGATGAAATTAAAATGTCTAACAAATATCTGAAAAAATGTTCCACTTCTGATTCTTAAAGAAATTAAAGATTGAAATGCCATATGACCCTGCTATTTCACTTTTGGGAATAACCCCCCATACAGCAGAGGTTCACCTCAATAGCATAAGCACGACCATGTTCATAGCAGCACTGTTTACAATAGCAAAGTCATTGAATCAGCCCAAATGTCCAACAGTTGACGAGTGGATAAGGAAACTGTGGTACATCTATACAATGGAGTACTACTCAGCCATCAAAAATGGTGAATTACTGGAATTTGCCAGGAAATGGATGTCATTAGAAACAATTATATTAAGTGAAGTATCCCAGACCCAGAAAATTAAGCGCCGTATGTACTCCCTAATAGGTGGCTCCTAGTACCAAACCCACCCAGCCCACCTAGAGACAGTAATTGCAAGGATTATGAACAGGAGGGATGGGGTAGGAGGGCCACACCAGACACAAGGAGAGAAGGGACCATGTTACAGCAGGGAAAATAGGCCTCCATCAAGGACCCAAATAAGTAATGAGACATCTGATTAAGTTCACAGACTTTTGTTCCTGATCATTTACTACTGAGGGGGTGTGATCTCACCAGAAGGGGAGGGCATATAGTCTGGCAGATAAAAAGTAACCATTTTGCAAATGGGTGATATACCCCTCCCTCACTGTGGTTTCCCACTTTTATTACATCTACCTTTGAATGTGCTTTTATCACAAGACTCTAGTTTAACAGCTTTTTGTCTCTGGTCAGGGGGTAACATACAATGCCCACCAGGATGGAGTGAAGGGCATTGCAGGAGCAGCAAAACTGCAAAAGAAAATCAACAAACCACAACTCAGAAATTCAGAGACTCTATATCAACCACATAGAACTAGGCCAGCCTAATCTCTCCCCATCTTGAAGCTCAGGGAAATTTGCAGGAAGAGGGGGCGGTAAGAGTGTAAGAGCAAAAGGATGGGAGGAGCAATGATATGTAAGATACTCCATACTAGTTAGGGCTGAAGCAATCATAATTGGACTTTGCATGCCCTGTGCATTGTCCAACACACTGTTGACCTCACAAAGTATAGCATCTGCTAAAGACACCAAGATCCTTGGAGGCAAGGGATTGGCAGCCACAGCAGTGTTCCTATACCTAAGGGGAACACGGGAAAGGGTTCAGGGAAAGGCCACTGGGTCCTTGTATGTCATCGGAGAGGAGGGCCCAGAGAAAAATCAGACATGCACAAGAAAGGACTCTCGGGAATTGGGGCAGGAGGCACTGGGGGATAGGGAGGGAGGGGGGTGGGGAGGGGGAGCAGTTGCTACGGGGGGAGGAGGAGGGAGGGAGGGAACTGGTGTACCTAATAAGTTTGTATGAGCTGAAATAATAATAAAAATGTATTTTTAAAAAAATGCTCCACTTCTTTAGCCATCAGGGAAATGCAAATCAAAACTTCCCTGAGATATCATCTCACCCCGGTCAGGATGGCAAAAATCCACAATACAAACAACAAGTGCTGGAGAGGATGTGGAGAGAGGGAAACTCTGCTACATTGCTGGTGGGAATGCAGGCTCATACAGCCACTCTGGCGAGCCATCTGGAGATTCTTAAAGAAATTAAAGATTGAAATGCCATATGACCCTGCTATTCTACTTTTGAAACAACTCCCCATGCAGCAGAGGTTCACCTCAATAGCACAAGCACGACCATGTTCATAGCAGCACTGTTTACAATAGCAAAGTCATGGAATCAACCCAAATGTCCAACAGTTGACGAGTGGATAAGGAAACTGTGGTACATCTATACAATGGAGTACTACTCAGCCATCAAAAATGATGAATTACTGGAATTTGCTGGGAAATGGATGTCATTAGAAACAATTATATTAAGTGAAGTATCCCAAGCCCAGAAAATTAAGCGCCGTATGTACTCCCTAATAGGTGGCTCCTAGTACCAAACTCACCCAGCCCACATTGAGACACTCAAAGGTAAACCTATGTAATACAGTAATTAGGGATGGGGTTGGAGGGCCACACCAGACACAAGGAGAGAGGGGACCATGTTACAGCAGAGAAAATAGGCCTCCAAAGAATGCAAGTAAGTAATGTGACACCTGGTTAAGTTCACAGACGTTCGTTCCAGATCATGTACAACTGAGGGGGTATGATCTCATCAGAAGGGGAGGGCATATAGTCTGGCAGATGAAAGGTGATCATTTTGCAAATGGGTGACTGACCCTCCCTCACCGAGATTTCCTGCTTTAATTACATCTATCCTTGAATGTGCTATTATAACAAGACTCCAATTTAACAGCTTTTTGTCTCTGACCAGGGGGTGACACACAGTGCCCAGCAGGATGGAGTGAAGGGCATTGCAGGAGCAGCAAAACTGCAAAAGAAAATCAACAAACCACAACTCAGAAATTCAGAGACTCTATATCAACCACATAGAACTAGGCCAGCCTAATATCCCCCCATCCTGAAGCTCAGGGACATTTGGGGAAGAGGGTGCAGTAAGATTGTAAGAGCAAAAGGATGGGAGGAGCAATGATTTGCAAGATTCTCCACACTAGTTAGGGCTGAAATAATCATAACAGGACTTTGCATGCCCTGTGCAATGTCCAACACACTATTGACCTCACAAAGTCTAGCATCAGCTAAGGGCACCAAGATCCTTGGAGGCAAGGGATTGACAGCCACAGTAGTGTTTCTATGCTTAAGGGGAACACGAGAAAGGGTTCAGGGAAATGCCACTGGGTCCTTGTACATCATTGGAGAGAAGGACCAAGAGGAGAGTTAGGCATACACAATAAAGGACTCTCTGGGAATGGGGGGGAGGCATTGGGGGATGGGGAGGGGGTTCAGGGGGAGGAGGAGGGAGGGAGGGAACTGGTCTACCTATTAAGTTTGTATGAGCAGAAATAATAAAAAATATATTAAAAAAATAAATAAACACAACTTGAATGCATCCATGAGACATCTTTGACACAATATTCAGTGTGGATATCAGAATCAAGAGGACTTCATCAATGATGTATTTATTTTCAACTGAATTAAAATGTTGCAACACAATGACATTAAAAACAAAAAATACCATAAATCTATAGATGTACAAACAGAAAAACTATGGCGAACCATTTCTTATTTGATAAGTTCATGTATATATGTTCATGTATATATACAGCATATGCAATCATATTTGCATACCATGACCCTTTCTTGCCCCTTCCTCTCCGATGAATGCCTTTTCTTTTCAGCTAATACCTGCTCATATTTTCTTGTCTTTTTGAGTGCAGGTCTTAGGCAGGTAGCCATATTTGCTGTTAATTCATGACTTTATAAGCTACATCACATCCAGGAAGATGGCATTTCATCATGTTCCTCCATCTTCCAGATCTTAAGATCCTGGGCCTTAGAGGAGGGATATATATGTCTCTCACTTGGGGTTGAATATGCAGCAATTATTGCATTAGTTATCATCAACTGCACAAAGTTTCTCTAACTAAAACAGAAGGACTTAAAACCCAAAGATTATGGGAAGTAACCCCAAAGGAACAGCATATGCTAGTAATATGTCAAAAAATGTCTTTTAAAGAAAGGAACAAGAATGGGAAGTCCCTATGCAGAGAATAGAGTGAGGAAAACAGCCTTGAGCTGATCCACTTAAAACACAGGGACAAAATTTTACTAGAAGTAACAGGAATGTGGCATTTTCTGATAAAATGTTGGTCAGAGAAGTCTTAAAAGTCCTCAAACATTATAGGCTTTTGCCATTGCTCTTGGTTGGTCTCCAAAAACTTCAGTAAGACCCTATTACTAAAGATGCAACACAAATGGATCACAAAACATGGGCAAAATGTATCAACTGGAACTGGTCTGTTGACTTTCTCCTTGCTGGATAGCTTACACAGTACCAAGGAATACTATAGAAGCTGCTGGGGGAGAGAAATAGTCACAAGCCCCACCAATGGCATGAGATCTGTAAGTTGCAATATGAATCACCATGACAAGAGGTAACCACCAGTGTTATAGTGGCATGAGTATCAAGGAGACAACCAAAAGCTTTCTAATTGGTTTTAAGACCTGCTTGTCAGAAGGGTACACATCCCTGGTACTGTAAACTAGAACCAGACCTATAAAAAAAAAGAGGAGAGGAAAAAAAATCAGTAAGGAAGTCAGCCAATAAACCTATAGATAGGAAGACAGTACATCAAAGTACTCTGTTGGAAGCTGTCATTATACCCATACAATAAGCACTTACATTAGAAACCTTTGGGTCTAAGCTGGATTAGTAAAGGGACATGTTCATATCAGTGGGGTGGCCTGAAGACAGGTAACTTGATATGTCACAGAGGCCTGAGCACCCACAGGAGTAGATGGGTCAGGGTAATTTCTGGGGTCCAAGCACACAGGTGGAAGGGTGGGAGGGAATGGGAGAGAATGGTAAAGGGAAGGGAGGGGATGGAAAGAAAGAGAGAGGGAGGGAAGTTGGTATGAATACCCAATATGCTTTTAAAAGTAGAAAAATAAAAAAATAATTTAAAAAACCTGACAGCAGTACTAGTCTATGGTTATAAACACATATCTGTAGAAGCAATTGAGCTACATGTCCATTAATAAAACATCAGTAGTATGTTCCTTCCTAATGTCTCTGTCTGTCCTTAACCAAAGACTTTTGACCAGACTTAGTTCCAGTCATGTATTCCCTCCTGTGGAATGAGCCAACATATTCTAAACAGAACCCCAATAGCACAGGAAATAGAACTAACACTCAACAAATGGGATATTATGAAATTAAAGAGCTTCTGTTCAGTTATAATAGAGTTCCCATACTAATGAGGAGCCCAAAAGGGGCTCCATGCTATGCCACTGAGTCCTTACCTCTCACTAGGGTGGAGGACTCAGAGGGAAGTTTGGCATTCACAAAAAAGGATGCTCCGAGGGATAGGACGGAGGAATGGGGAGACACTGAGAAAGGGGGAGGGAAGGAGGAGGAGTGAAAGGAAGGGGGAAGGAAGAGAGTGCAAGGGGGATGACTGGGTAGGGGAGGAGGGAGGGAGAGGACAAGGGGTACCTATTGAGCTTGTATGGTTAAGAAAAAAAATAAATGTGGGAGAAAAAAACTAAACGGAAAAAAGAACTTCTGTTCAGCTAAAGAGATTGGAAACTGAGCAAAAAGATGACCCACAGAATGGGAGAAAACCTTCACTAACCACACATCTGATAGAGGTCTACTATCCACAGTACATAAAGAACTCAAAAAATTAAACACCTAGGAAATAAATAAGTTCAATTAGAAAATGGGCCATGGAACCTAAAGGAAACTTCCAGGGATGAGATCGAAATGTCAAATACCTTAAAAAATGTTCCACCTCCCAAGCCATCAGGGAAATGAAAATCACAGCTACTCTGAGATAACATCTCACCCCAGTTAGGATGGCAAAAATCCAAAATACATACAACAACAAATGCTGGAGAGAATGTGTGAAGAAGGGAACCCTCATTGCTGGTGGGAATGCAGGCTTGTACAACCACTCTGGAGATCAGTATGGCGATTTCTAAAAACGTTAAGGATTGAAATGCTATATGACCCTGCTATACCACTACTGTGAATAATCCCTCAAAATACAGCAATTCATTACAGTACATCCATGTTAATTGCAGCACTAGTTTACAGTAGCAAAGTCATGGAATCAACCTAAATGCCAAACAGTTGATGAATGGATAATGAAAATGTGTGTGTGTGTGTGTGTGTGTGTGTGTGTGTGTGTGTGTGTGTGTGTGTGAATGCTACTCAGCCATCAAAAAAACAATTAATGAAATTTCCTGGTAAATGGATGAAATTAGAAGAAATTATACTGAGTGAAGTATCCCAGGCACAGAAAGTTAGACACCGCATGTTCTCTATTATAAGTGGAATCCTAGTTCTAAACCCTTTTAATGACATACTTAAAGTAAAATCTAATATCCAATAGTTCTTTTTTATAATTTACTTTTATTATTTATTTATTGTGCACTATGTGTGTGTGTGTGTGTGTGTGTGTGTGTGTTAGAGAGCACTGTGTGTTCACTCTGTGATTTCTCAGGCTTCACTTTCTAGGGCTGGAATTACAGGTTGCTGCCATTTCTGCCTGGCATTTCTTTATGTGAAATTCAGGATACAAATTTAATTCCTTCTGCTTGTGAGGAAGAGGTTTAACCCCCTCAGCTACCCCTCCAGCCCCTTACTATAGTTCTGATGGGCAACAAAAGGCATTGGCTCTTTGTATCACTTTGAGAGCATCTGGGGTCTCCCTAGCCAGTGATTCACAGTATGTCACACCTGGTACTTATGACTTAATGGAAGAATTATCCAACTGCCTAGTTAGATGCAGGTGTCAGCTTGATGATCGAAGATTCCAGCTCTGGGCATCTTTGTAAAGAATCTTTGGTTTAGGTAGGACCTGAACGAGTCTGTGGGAGATTACCTAGTTGATGGAGAAGTCCCAACCATGATCGATGGCACTAAACACTGAGCAGGGACTGCTTAAGAAAGACAGAGGGAGCTGGTTAAGAAAGTTGGCATCCTTCTGTACACTTGGCCAGACATGCTGATCTGGCAAGAAAGGATCGTCCTTCTCTCAGCAGTCCTGTGGACTTGGTGTGGCCAGTTCCCTCAGTCATTGGTGTTGGTGTGGGCTCTCCTGCCAAGCTGGACAAGGAACTATAACTGGACAACCATAAACCCAAATAAAATCCTTTGTTCCCTTAAGCTGTTTGGTTGTTCATTCATTAGCAACATATAGAGTAACTGCAACATCAACCATGCAGAACACCTCCATTTTAAGTTGTTCATTTTTTTTATTTTTAAAATAGTTATATATCAAGGAGAAGAGAAAGAGACCTTGATATTATAGGGCACGTATGGAAGGTTGAAGACAACTTTTGGAGCAAAAAGGAAAATACAGATTAGAAACTTTAGAAAAAACAAAGATAGTTCTATGAAGAAAGATACACCTATAAGTGCTTACATTAAAAATTTAAGAGAGAATGCAAATAACCTAATGATACATGTAAAGAATAAAAGGTGAATTCACATAAAATCAATAGACAGAAAAAAATTATAATTAGGGCAGAAATTAATGAAATAGAGACTGAAAGAACAATACATGGAATCAATGAAATAAACAATGAAAATATACAAAATATTTAAAAACCCTTCACTGATCCAATTCTTAAAAAGAAGGGACCAAAAATTAATAAAATTTAAAAAAGATGGGAACAATATGAAAAACAGTGAAATTGAGAAAATCGTTATGCAACACCATGAAAATGTGTATTCCAACAAACTGAAAAATCTAGAAGAAATGGATACATTTTTAAACTATATGTCCACCAAAATTAAATCATAAATATATAACAACTTAAACTGATTCAATACAAACAATAACATTAAAGCAGTAATAAACGAGTCTCCCAAAAAAGAAAGTCCAGGACAAAATGATTAACTGTGACTTTTATCAGAACTTCAACAAAGAACTAATACCTACTCTTCTAAAAAAAAAAAAAATCAGACTAGGGATATGGTCAGGGGTTAAAGTCTCTACCTCACAAGCAAAATGACCTGAGTTTGGATCTCTATGTCCCATGTAAAAATGCCAGGTGGAAATGCTAATGGCCAGAATTTCTGGCCCTATAAGGGAGAGCCTGAGAATTCCTAGAGCAAAGCAATAAGAACTCAGAGCAGTCCAAGATGATTATCAAAGTCACCCTTGAGCCACCACAGATCCCTGCACTCAAGTGCCCTCTTGTACACACAAAAACACTTATACACAAGTGCATCCACCCACACATACATACGCCACACACACACACACACACACACACACACACACACACAAGAAAAGGAACACCACCGAACTCATTCTGTGACTTCAGCATTGCCATGATGCCAAACTCAGGAAGGGGCATGATAAAATAAAAATAAAACTTACACTACTTTCCTGGTGGTAAGAATTCTCAATAAGATACTCACACACTGAATTCAGCAATACATTACAGTATGCCATGACTGAACTGGTTTCATTTCAGGAACAAAAGTGATCCAACACGTGCAAATCAATAAATATAATACAGCTGATTAGTAGACTTAGGGATAGAAATCACGTGATCATATCAATAGATGCTAAAAGGCTTTTGACAAAGTTCGACATCCTTTAGGCTAAAAGCCCTGAAAAGGCTAGGAATAAAAGGAACATCTTTCAACATAATGAAGGCCATGTACAACAAAGATACAGTCAAATATAATACAAAATGGGAGGAAAGAAGAAGTATTTCCTCTAAAAAGAAGACCAAAATAAGTGTGTCTACTCTTTCCACTTCTAGTCAATATAATTCTTGATGTGAGCTAGAACACTAAGACAATAGAAAGAGATACAAACAGAAAAGGAAGAGGCCAAACTATCCCTACATATAGATGATATGAATTTCTATTTAAAAGACACTGTAACATTATATATATATAAATTATATATACATTTATATTTAAAATCCATAGTAACAATCTCTTAGATCTCATAAATGCTCTCAGTAAAGTATTAGGATACAAAACCAACATATAAGAACCACTAGCTTTTTTTTTAATCTATCAATAGAAAACTTGTTAAAACAGAGATCAGGGTGAAAAATTCCATCCACCTTAGCTTTAAAATAATAAAATATCCAGGAATAAACATAGCCAAGGAGATACAAGACCTCTACACTAATAATTTTAAAACATGAAGGAAGAAAGTGAAAACAGAAGATGGAAAGGTTGTTCATGCTTATGGGTTAGTAGAATTAATAATTGTAACAAGAGTAATGTGTAGATTCAATGTAACCCCTGTCAGAATCCCAGTGACATTCTTCATAGGGCAAGAAAAGATTGCAAAATTCATGTGGACACAGGGAAGACCCCGAGTAAACAAAACAATTCAAGGCAGAATGAACAATGTTTGGAGGTATCCCAAGATCTGATTTCAAATTATACCACAGAGCCATAGCCGCAAAAACAGCACAGGAACTGCGGAGAAAGTTCAGCAGTTAAAGTGCTTACTATTCAAGCTAAAGAACCTAAGTTTGACCCCTGATCCCATGTAAAATATGTGGTGCAGGTGCAGTGGCCTGTCTGTATTTATAGTCTTGGAAAATAGAAACTTTTAGTTCCCAGAACAAGCTGGCTAATCATATTAGTCTCTCTGGGCTTGATTAGAGACCTGTGTCAACATGAATAAGATGGAAGAATGAATGAGGATGATTCCCAATATGTACATTGAGCCTCCACATGCACGTCCACATGTGCACCCACCTACATGGAAACGCACACATTTATATACAGAGACCACACATGTACGTGAAAATGGGAAAAAGACCGCATGATATTCTCACAAGACAAAAGACTAAGACAAAGAAGAAGGGACTCAGAAATAAAGTTAAACAGCTATAACCAAGTGGTTTTGAGCAAAAATATCAAAAGCCTACATTGTATGAAAAATGGCCTCTTTAAACAAAGGTGCTGGGAAAGTTGAACATACACAGAAAATTGAGACCAGATCAAAATCATATACCTTTAGAATAGATCAAAAGTTGATTCAAAATGGATAATAAAACCCTTAAAGTAACAGCTATGACTCTGAAACTGCTGGAGAAAAGCAAAGGCGGCACACTTCAATGCGCAATGTCCAACACACTATTGACCCCACAAAGTCTAGCATTTGCTAAAAGCACCAAGATCCTTGAGGCAAGGGATTGGCAGCCAAAATAGTGTTCCTATGCTTAAGGGGAACAAAGGAAAGGGTTCAGGGAAATGCCGCTGGGTCCTTCTATGTCATCGGAGAGGAGGACCCAGAGGAGAGTCAGGCATGCACATTAAAGGATTCTCCGGGGACTGGGGGAGGGGAGGCACTGGGGGGTGGGGAGGGAGGGGTGAGGGGAGGGCGAGCAGAAGGGTGGGGGGAGGAGGAGGGAGGGAGGGAACCGGTGTACCTATTAAGTTTGTATGAGCGGAGATAATAAAAAATGTTAAAAAAAGATATAAATAGCTGCTAATTGCTTAAATGCTATATAGCAGTAGTAATTGGGTATGTGCTGACATGGGAGCTGAGAACGAAGATAGAGAAACACAAAGCAGATGTGGGGAGAGAGAGAGAGAGAGAGAAATTAAAATCCAAATGCCATGCTTTGGCCTCCACGGCATCCAGAACACCTGATGGCCAGATGAAATTAGAAAGATCCCCTTCTGAAGAGGGGGCGGCAAGATTGTAAGAGCCTAAAGATGAGGAGGACCAATGATATGCAAGATACTCCACACAAGTCAGGGCTGCAGCAGCCAGAATTGGATTTTGCCTGACCTGCACAATGGCTGACATGTCGACGACCCCCTGAAGTCTAGCATGGATCACAGGGGAGAAGGCTCCAGGCAGTAGGATCCTTAAAGGCAAGGGATTAAACAGTCATAACAGAGTTCCCATACTAAGGGGAGCCCAAGAAGGGGCTCCGGGCTGCGCCACTGAGTCTTGAACCCTCACTAGGTGGAGGACTCAGAGTGAGGTTTGGAGTTCACGCAAAAGGATGCTCCAGGGGATGGGAGGGAGGAAGGGGGAGGCACTGGGAGAGGGGGAGGGAAGAAAGGGGATGAAAGGAAGGGGGGAAGGGAGAGAGTACAAGGGGGAATGACTGGGGAGGGGAGGAGAGAGTGAGAGGTGGGGGTACCTATTGAACTTGTATGATTAGGAAAAAAATAAAATATGGAAGAAAAAAAAGAAAGGCTCCCACTTCTGAGCAGCTGGGTGTATTCTGTTACACTCCATACTAACCCCAATTGGTTTTCAATCTTTCTGCTGATTGGGATCAAGAACACAATTGCCAGATCAATGACTACCCATTGAGTGCCATGAAAACTTGCTACAGTAAAGACACGCATGTAGTGAAGAAGCTACACCTGGACATAGATCTGACCTTCCTTACAGTAGTTCATTGCCACATGCCGTGACCTCTTTTTCTCTTCAGAGACCAGACAGGTAACTTACAGGACATGTGATGGGTTCCACCATGCTTCCAGACTTCAATTCCTTTGCAGATTGAGCTAAATAATTTCTACAATATCAGAGAGAGAGAGAGAGAGAGAGAGAGAGAGAGAGAGAGAGAAGAATAGGGATTTCTCCTTGTCCTTCCTACAAAGTAGGAAGCACCTACTTAGGTCAGGGAACTAATGCAAGGGTAGCAGTGAAGCACATTCATCCAGCATGACACCTGAAGTGTCCATTCTCAAGCCAATGGATTTGGGTTGCAGTAGCTCACAGAGGTCTGTAATTGTGGTGCATAGATTATGGCTGTTCTATCATAAGATGTACAGGAGATTATGGTGTTTCTTCTTTTGCAGAATTTAAACTAAGCATATACCCCTTAGACAGACAAACCTACATGTCTAACAGGCCAAGTTTCTTCTCTGGAACCTTACCTAGCATATTTGACCTATATTCTTTCCTTTTCTGACCAATAAAAGAATTGTATGAAGGATATATAGCACATTATTACTCTTAATAGCTTTATTGAAACACAATTAATACACTATATGATGTGTCCAGTTATGGTGTAAAATCCACATTTTTCCTAGTATATTTAGAGAATTGTGTAACCATCATCATCAGTTTCAGAATATTTTCATTGCATCAGTAAGAAGCTATAATCACACAATCCCCTCAATCCTTAATCCCCAGGCATTCACAAATATAATAATTTCTGTCTCTGTTGATTGCTTGTCTGAACACGGATGTGTATGCCACAGCACACAGGTAGAGATCAGAGGACAATTTTTGGAAGTCCAAGGTGGGCTCTAAGTATCAAATTCGGGTCTCCAGGTTTGTGTACAGGTGTTGCTGGAGTTACTCCTAATTGTGTTGCTGTGAGAAAACACCAGACTCAACCAGTTAAGGAAGAAAGGCTTATGGTTATTTGGCTTATGGTTCCAAAGGGAACATAGAATCCATTATGGTGGAAATCACATAGCAGAAGGTAAGGCTGATGGCAGAAGCAGGAGGCCAGTGCAGGGCACCGCAGCCATCACAGAAGCAGAGAGAGGGACACTGAGAGGAAGCAGGGTCAGGCTACCAAACCTCAAGGTCCATTATGTGCCTTCTTCAAGCAGAGCTCCATCTCCCAAAGGCCCCCTAACTGTCCCAAACATCAACACAGGAGCCTTTAGGGACAACTCACATTCAAACAATGGCAGGTGCCTTTACCTGCCGAGCCATCTTGCCAGTTCTATGCAAGATATCCACAGAAATGTAACAATGAAACAGGTGGCCTTGGAAGCCTAATTTATTCATTTGGCTTAACGTTTGCAAGGTGCAGCCATGCCACAGCATGGATTACAGCAGATCAGTATTCCACAGTGAGGGTATGCCATGCTATATTTGTCACTCATAAGTTGATGAGAACCTAGGGTTTCCCCACATTGGATTATCATGAATAGCGATGCTACATTCATGTGCAAGCTTTCTTTGTGTGAAGATGTGCTTTCACGTACCTTGAAGTGCATACCTTGGAAGGGTATTGCTGAGCCAGGAATGGTAAATCTGCATTTAACATTTTAAAGAACTACCAAAATGTTTTCCAAAGCAGCTGCAATATTTCACAGTTCCATGGCAATGTGTGAGACTTCCAATTTCTTTATATCCTCAAAAACTTGTTAGTTATTTTTTATTCAGCATTCTTAGTGACGTGATATATAAGTGTGGTTTTGATTTGCATTCCTTTAGTAAGTCTTGATGCTGAGTATCTTTCCATATACTTGTTGGTCATTTGCTTGTTTTATACAAAGAACAGCCTATTCAAATCCTCTGCCATTCTTAAAGACTGGATTATTTATCTTTGTACTATTAACTCAAAAGCATTCTTTATATATTTACCTTTTTGTTTTCATACAATGTCTTGTTATCTAATCTAAAGTGGCCTGGAACTTGGTATCTTGCTGCTTCTAACTCCTGAGAGTTGAGAATACAGTATGTGACACATCATCCCTGGATTTAAGTCTCTACCCATTGTTTAGTGGGTTTTGCTTTCAGTGCTGTTTTTTAAGAAACTAGACTTAGCTCAATATCACAAATATTTTCATTTATGTTTTTTCCTAAGAGTTTGTGTGTGGAGGAGGAGTATGCTTTGGAAGAAAACAGACACGTACACACAAGTGTGCATGTGCTTTTGGAGGCTAAAGGTCATCAGGTGCGTTCACCTATGCCTCTTCATCTTGCTTTTTGAGACAGGGTCTCTCATTAACCTAGAGCTCATTGATTTGCTACACTGGCTAGCCAGAAATCTCTGGAGATCTTCCTGTCTCTATACCCCCAGTGCGGGGGTTGCAGATACACGTCACTACACTTGGGTTTTTGCATAGACGCTGAGGATCAAAACTAGGGTCTCCGTGCTTGTAAAGAAAGTACTCTACCCACGGAACCATCTCTCCAATCCCTCATAAGAGTTATGTTTTCCTTCATAAGAGCTTTCACAATAGTGATTTTGAAGCGATTGTTTCACCATAAACGCCCTACAAAAGCAGCTTCTACAGCCTGCTTTCTCCCTGTATGTGAATGTCTTGCAGGGGAATACTGTTTGTTGTTTGCCATCCTATTTCTACTACAGGATGTGGCCTCTGATGCCCCTGCTCATGTGCTTCTCCTCTTGTTTTCATTTCTTAGTCTGATCTCAAGGCTGACCCTGAATTGGCACAAACCACTTACCCACCCAAGCATCTGTGCTTACCCACCTAACTAGTTATATTTCTCACTGTTGCCTTAAGTAGATTTCTCACCCCTGACCAATTTGGAAATGGTTTTCATTCATAATTTTTACCAATTAAATTATTTTTTGGCAGAGAGCCTACACAGTTTCATATGTTCCACTCACTATGTGGAAAACCTTGAGTCTACACAACCCATTATTTTGCTCAAAATGAGCTTTATTATTTCACTTGCCAAACAGTTACAGAATATCTGCTTACTACAGACAATGGTCTTGCTGTTTGTTGATCTGTGTTGCTAACTTATTCTTTCAGATTCTTGTGCACAGAGCACTCATATCTCCAACTGGGTCAACTCAATGGAAGAAGCCATGTCTATTCCAATTTCATAAATCTTCACAGCTTTTAGCACAAGATGGGACACATCATTTGCTTCTTTTGTTCAGTTAAACCCGTCCTGATTTTCCTGCTTGACTAACATCCCATTTTTCAAAAGGAGGCTTTTTTCTGAAATGCTTATTTCCTCATGCCTTCATTTAGCAAATCACTCTAGATTGGTTGTTATTTGTCTCTGATATATTTTTTTAAAAAAAAAAACTTTTGCTACCAATTTGAGGGTGCCTGATATGCATTCAACCTTTGTGTATGTGACACAATTAAACCCATGGTTAAAAAAGTTCTTAATCTGCTTTGGAGATGAGAAACCAGAGAAGGGGAACAATAAGGAACCGTCTCAGTTTGCTCTGTGCGGTTCTAACACAATACCACAGACTAGGTCATTGTGACAGAAAGATATTCATCTCTCATAATTATCAGGACTGGAAAAACGTGAGGTGCTTGGACCTCTCAAGACATCAGTGCTGTGTTATATCATAATAGCAAGTGGAAGACCAAGAGAACATGAATCTAAAGTCTTGCTTTTGCTAATGGTATGTATCTGAATGGTAGCAAATGTGTTTCATATTGAACTTGCAGAGATCAAATGATACCTTGGGTTTTTCAGTTCTTGCCTTCCTTGTTTTGAGACAGGGTCTCTTTGTTATTGGTGGCTGTGTAAGCCTGGCTATCTGGCCTTCGAGCTCTGGGGATTCTTCTGTCTCTGCCTCCCACCCACCTCCACGGCAGCTCAGGAATTACAGGTATTTGCACCATGTGTCTAGTGTTTACATGGGTTTTGAGCATTTGAACTCAGGTCCTAATCCTGAGAAAGCACTTTTTATCCACTGAGCCATATCCTTAATGCTAAACGTATGCTTTTATTAGGAACCTACTCCCAAGACAATAATATTAATCTATTTATGGGAGCAGATGCCCTACGACATAATCACTGCTAAGAGTTATGACTACAAACACTGTTTCACTGGAGATTAAGTCTCCTGCCAATTAACTTTGAGGGAAACCTTCAAATCATAGCAGGAACTTACCGAGGGTTACTGCAAGGAAGTCAGAAGGCGATGTCAGTGAACAGAGGCCTGCCTAGCTCCAAAGTCTGGATTCTCTCTCCTCCATGCTGATCTGCTTTGATCCTTTCCCTCTGAGAATGAAAGAGAACTACTACAAGTTTGAGGAAAATTGCTTTTGACACCTGGAATCATCTATGCCATTGCGTGCTCTGGAAGCTTGCTGTTCCTCCCAAGGCAAATGTGCCATGTGGTCTCTTCACACTCACCATGCTTCAGCACATAAGATGACTAATAGAGAACCGCAGAGGGGAAATGGAGTGACCTCGGCGCACCACCCCGAATCCCCCCAATGACCCCAATTAAGACCACAATCTGGACCACTTACAAATATGCAACCCACAAAATGGCAAGTATAACTTGACCACAACCAATCTGGCTCTTGTTAACTGTGTTGTAATAAGACCTTGTACAAATATCATTATGAAACACTTATTTAGGACAGGAATCATGCGGATTCGTGCATTTCTGCCCTTCAGGGAAGAAAAAAGAGTCAGTTCAAAATAGCGGTGCATGCCCACTCCTTGCTTTAAGTTGATTTGTGGACACAGTCAAAACCCCCATCCTGGGGAACCTCCAGTGGGCTGGTTGGATCTCATTGGCTACTTCCTTTAAGCAAATCTAATCTCCTACATTCTCTACCAGGCTGCAGAATCAATAAAGCAAGGATGGTAAAAATCAGAAAGAATTTCGGTAGAAACCTCTGAGGAAAAGGTGGTTTCCACAGCAGGAAGAAAAGTTGACATTTCATTAAATGTATTAGACTATAAACTTACTGGGTATTGGACTGCTTCTCCCACAAGCCCTGTAAAACTCCTGGTGTAGTATCATTTACCACCAGGAAGTCTTCAGGTATTCTTCAGTTATTGGAGTCTGAATCTTCCCTCAGCAGTGGGACTTGGATGTGCTTCAAGAGTTCACCCCTTTATTTTGTTCTATTCCAGAGTTCTGATTGTGAAATGCCCCCCCAATACTGACTTGATAGGATGATCTCAGTAAGAGTAAACGTCTTGGACTTTCTCTGCTTCTTTACTCACTCCTTTCCAAGACAACCAGAAAAACTTAAGTGATTGCCACGTTTGGCAGGATAAATGGCATTGTCAGTCAAAGCCTTGCCTATTCCTTCTGAAGGCAGACTGCTCCAATCACAGCGCCCTCTATTCCACTTCTCCATGTCACAACTGGTGAGGAACGCTGATCCTGCATGGGGAGCCCTCAGCAATGGGTCCATGCTTCCTGGAACCTGGTGGCCAAGTGGGCCCGATTGAACAGTAGAAGATCTGCTAATCCACAACTTAGCGTTCCTCAGTCATGAAGGTGATAATTTGGCTTCATTCTACCTTAATGCTTTGTCTTATTTCTTAATAAATTTAGAACTTGTATAGTGGAAAGAATTAATATTATTGAGCCCTCTCAATCCAACCCAGAGTGCTTCAATACAACTGATCAGAACAAGAGCATCTCTATAGACAACAGAAATAATATGGAAGGAGAAATGATAGAGAAACAACTGAAACTGCTTGTGAGACATTCCAAGCCCATCACACAGCGTCACTAAGAAATCCAGGCACCCTTATTTGTATCTGCATTTTAGCTTGTGGGACAGAGAAAGAAGAAGTCAAGAGTTCATAGCCGTGCTTTAAAGAGAAGTCTTGGGGAAGCTGGAGAGATGGCTCAGTGGTTGAAACCTTTGCCTTGCAAGTGAAAGGATCTGAGTTCAGATCCTAGGTCCCAGGTAAAAATTCCAGCAGGAAATCACAGTGACCTGCGATTCTGGTCCTGGAAGGCAAAGGCTAGGAAACCCCCAAAGCAAAGCAATAAGAAGGTAGAGCAATCCAGAATGATTCCCAATGTTATCCTTGGGCCTCCTTGACTCTCTTACACACACACACACACACACACACACACACTAGAAATGACTTAAAAATCTCCATGCATCACTTTCGCTTACAGCTTACTGGTTTCACATGAGATACATGACAACACCTACTGCAAGGAACCTGGGACAATATCATCTTTGCCTTGGAAGGTATGTGGCCACCTAAATATTAGAAGTCTTTCCATTGCTAAAAGGGAAACAAAGGGATTGGTGCTGAGGGACAGTATAGCCTATCCAAGGACTTCCTCACACTATGTTCCTAATTATTTTGCCCTCAGGCCCTGTTGCCAAGGATGGACTTCTCCATTTCCTGTAGATGTGCAGTGACCCTCCCTGACATGACTTCCGTCTCCCATTTTATCACCCATTGGAGACACCTGGAAACCTAAGTGTGAGTTCACTCTTCATGCATCTTATGACACAGGACATTCAAGTCACTGGACACGTGATACACTGTAAATGGGGGGCAGCATAGCAGAAACATGGACCAAAACCACTTAGAAAGAACAGAGGCAAAAAAATGCTGCCCAAATGACAGGGATGCCTAAAGAAGTTCTAGAAGAGAAGGAAGTAGCCCAGGAAGAGTATTCTGGCATATGAGTGAGAACTGGAGGAAAAGAGCAAGATGGCACATCATGGGAAAGTAAACAGAACATGATTTCCTGAGATTCAAGTCTGGGTAGCACTGGGAAAATTTTGAGAAGGCAGACAAGAAGCAAGCAGTGAAAATTTTGGTAAATGTGGACATCCAAATAGAGTTTAATGGTAAAGTTTAAAGTGAAGTTTTACTTCCTTAAGCAAGGAAGTAACTAAATCAATCTTCATTCGTGAAAGTCAACTTTGACTCCTGGATGAAAATATATTGGAAAGGCAAGACTTGGTGCTACCAAAGAGCTGGGAGGTAACTGCGAGCATCTGAGAGAAAACATCAGGGAACCTGAATAAAGGAATAATGCATCTGCCTTTAAAAACCCCACATGCTTCCTTTAGTGACAGCTTTTATCTCTGTTTACACACTATCCCATTCCAAAAAGGATTTGCAGTGATTTTCATAAATTTGTTAAGTATTGTAATAAATGTGTATCCCAATGTGAACATTCAAGTAAGTAGTACTTTCTTTTGTTTCTATAAACCAAGCACTATTTATGATCCAAGCTTATCCTTGTTAGATGGTGGAAAGTTTAGTGCCAGTAATTTTGAGATGTTCTTATTTCCACACTATTACATAATCTCCAAGGTCTTCCATAACCCAAGGCTCTAAAGATACCTCATGTAAGCTTATTCTGCCTTTAGAACAAGGACACAGTCATAAAGTCAACTCAATAACTACATGGCTATGCTTGGGCAAGATGTTGGCCAACTTATGGGCTGGCTACTCTACTGATCAGAGGAGACCTTGATCCTTTCAAGGATCGCTGCTTCCTTCACCTTTCTCTAACCTGCAGATCCAAAGGGATTCTGGGAATCCCTATAGACCTAGGAGAATTCTTCCTCTTTCCATGTTTCCTTTTCATTTTCCATTTTCTTGTTTGTACTTCTTCAAAGGTTTTGGACATTTTTAAACAAAATCATAAAGTCAACCATAATTTTATGGCCCCTGAATCAAGTAGGCATCATCTACAAATGACCTTCATAAAAGAATGAGAAAAAACATCATGAGATTCAACAGCTAGGAAACCAAGATTATGCTGCAAGCAGATTGTGTTGAAAGATGGTCTCTTGGTTCATAGACCCTCATGTTTGCCTTATAACCTTACATGGCAGAAGTGGCATGAGAGCTGTCTGGGTCACCATCTATAAAGGTATGAATCCCATTCTTTCATTCGTGAAGGCCCTTATGACCTGCTCAGTTCCAAAATGCCACATCTCCCATTGCTATTGCATTGGAGATTAAGTTTCAATGTATGAATTTTGGGGAACATAAGCATTAAATCCAGGCAGTTGTTATTTCTAAGAAATCAAATTATAGGTGATTTTTATATTTTTGCCTCCAGCTTTTCTACATTTTCAAATTTTATGAGGAAAAGGTCATTAATATTTAGTGACTAGTTTGGGTTGTAACAGAAGATCCACATAAAAGTAGCTTTTAGTTTTTGTCATGCATGAGGTACTCTAGAATGAAATGATATGAGGTCTGGGAATTGCTTCCAAATAATGTAGGGTGGAGAAAAAGTAAGTAGACAGGGGTGTAAATGAACCAAGACTGGCCATGAATTGCTAATTGTTTAAACTGGATGATTGATGGGTGCATGGGGATTTATTACACCATTCTTTGCTTTAGCATACATTTTAGATTTCTATTTAAAAAGCTGAGGTAACAAATGGTTGAGAGAAGGCTCAGTCATTGACTATGCCCAAGTAGTTAAATTGAAAACTACACTCACCCCATAAGATAGTTGTGAGGATCCAGTGAGTGAGCATATGCAGGGAGCTTTTAACAGGGTCTGATGTTTAAGTTTAAATGTTAATTGTTATTATGATCACTTAAGTCAAGGGCACAGTGGCATCCTCAGGATGCCACGTCCTTGTGTCACTCTGTTCTACCGTCTCAAACATTTTGCATTGCCAAGACTGTTTCTAGGAACTCTACCTTCCACAGCCCTGTTCAGACGCAGAAAGAGGACCGTCTTTATTTTTTCCATGTTTCTTTTTCAATGTTCAGAAAACATTCTAAGATTGCTCCCATAATGTTTTCCCTTTTCGAGATTCAGAAAAATTCTAAGACCCCGCCCCCAAAAAAATGTGTTCCCTTTTCTTTTCATGGGTACTTTCTCATATTCACATTGGAATAAAACATTTGGGATACGTCTGTCAGGTTGACCACAGACTAATCCAAACCTATATTGGAGGTGATGGAACTCCCTGAAACATGTCAAATATGAAAAAAAGAAAGAAAGAAAGAAAGAAAAAAAGAAAGAAAGAAAGAAAGAAAGAGAGAGAGAGAAAGAAAGAGTGAGAGAAAGAGAGAGAAAGAAAGAGAGAAAGAAGAGAGAAAGAGAGAGAGAGAAATAGAGAGAGAGAAAGAGAGAGGGGGAGGGAGTTAGGGAGGGAAGGAGGACAGAAGGGAGGAAGGGAGGGAGGGAAACAGAAAGAGAGAGAGAGAAGAAAGAAGAAGAAAGAGAGAGAGAGAGAGAGAGAGAGAGAGAGAGAAAGAAAGAGAAAGAAAGAAAGAAAGAAAGAAAGAAAGAAAGAAAGAAAGAAAGAAAGAAAGAAAGAAAGAAAGAAAGAAAGAAAGAAAGAAAGAAAGGGGCTGGAGAGGTGGCTCAGGGGTTAAGCCTCTGCCTTGCAGGCAGAAGGTCCTGAGTTCGGATCCTAGACCCCATGTATAGATGCCGGGCGGAAGCGGGGGTGGCCTGCGTTTCTGGTCCTGGTAGGGCGGAGCCTGTGAATCCTGGAACAGAGTAAACAAGAAGGAGGAGGAAGCGTCCATGGTGGTTCCCGAATTCGTCCATGGTTCTACACACACACACATACATACACATGCACACACACACACACACACACACACACACGCACAATTGAATAAATAATAAATAAAAAATTTTAAAAAAGAAAAAGAGAGGAAGGAAGGAAGGAAGGAAGGAAGGAAGGAAGGAAAGAAGGAAGGAAGGAAGGAAGGAAGGAAGGAAGGAAGGAAGGAAGGAAGGAAGGAAGGAAGGAAACCCCACCGCCTCCCAGAGGGGGTGCAGTAAGAAGACACAGCCCAATCACACCAGATTTTATTTATTATCGGGGCTGGGAATCTGTATACAAATCCAAGAGTAGGACTTCTGATTGGTAGGAAGGAGGGTAGGAGTATAGGAAAACTTTTCTAGCTTCTAGTGTGTTCTTGGATTGCCAGCCTAGGAGCTAAAGAATCACATCCTTCCAGATATTCAGCATGGGCCAGAGAGAGACAGTTTAATACACGAGACATTTCAGGTCTAACCAGAACTCTTTATGGTCTCAGGCAGGTGGATTTAACCAGGATAAGGGTTCTAAAAAGCACTAGTGGGTTTAACGCCAGTGGGTTTCTGTTTTTCCATGAATACATTCCTCTCAGCCTTTCATGCATTCTTTCGAGGAATGAGATATCTCTTCCTAGTAGGTGGCATCCCAAATATCACTTTCTACTAGTATGGCTCTCTACAGTTCTATTAACAAAGAAAAATGTGAAAGTGCAGCTAGGAAACATCAACCGATAGTCAACCCTGTTGACTAGTGGTGAGTGGTTGTATAGGATGATGAATGAGAAAGAGGGTGATGACAGAAGGAGATGGGAACTGAGATTAGACAGTGACACATCATGTGGTAAACTTTTTTTTTCCTTTAGACATTGGGGAGCCATGAATCTGACACAGGAAGCTCAGGAAAGAGTCATAAAGACTTTAAGAGTAAATATCATTAATTTCATTTTAACTAAGCATTTTCCTGAATTTATATAATCTCATGAAAATTATCTGTGTATCATATTTAAATGCACTCATTACTCCCTCAAATATTTTCCGCAGCCAGACATGGCATTAAAAATAATCTCGGTAGAAATAAGTGTCTCAGCAGAAATAACTAGGTAAGGAAGTTAACTGGCTTTAGGTGAGATCTTTCCATTGTATTCCCATTCTGTAAAAAGGTTGTACATGATCCACTTTTGTAGAGTTGGTGACTAGCTATCACCATCTCCACAGGTTCTTGGTCTTTTTTTCCCAGAATGAAATAAAAGATCACACAGATTTTCAAAGATAGGAAGAAAAGTTTTATTCAAAGCAGAGTGAGAGAAAAGTCAGGATACACACCAAGGGAGTAGCAGGAGACATGAGTGCAAGAAGCACACACCAGGTTGTCATCTGAGGTGATTTACTCGGGGGCCTGATAAGGAGGAGTAATCACAAATCAACTCACCACACCTCTGGGGAGTAGGTAACAGCTGCAAGAGGCAGTTAAGCAGCCACCAATCAAGGGAGGACTGCATGTAGATGCAGGACACTCAAGTGGCAGCTGAAGCTCTCAGCACTTGGTGGCACCGCCCTCTCTGGAGAAAAACTGGGAAACTGATAGCTCTGAACCTGAAGTCAGCAGTTTCTTGAATCCCACAGCTTCCTCCTGCTTAGAGAACAGAGAACCCCAGCAGCCGGCTTTGGTGGACTTAGACACTAGCCACTCTAGGGTGGACAAACTGTGGAGCCTCTGCAGCAGAGAGTGCGCACCTGCCCAGCTCACAGGCTGCAGAGCTGAAGGAGACCAGAAGGGGAAGGAGGCATCCTCAGAGGAAAGCTGCTGATGGGCTGCAGTGCAGATAAGCAACACCTTGGACTACCCAGGCTCAGCGCCAATTTGAACAGGACAAAGCAGAAGAGTCTCCAACGTGAACTGACCGACCTTCCACCTGTCAACACTGGAAAATTCAAAAAGCAGCAGCTCCAATACATCAGTCCTGTGATCTGGGTCTTATGGGGCTGGATATTACCATCATTGTTTCTGTTTTATTCTGTCTCTTGCATTTTCCCTTTGACAGTAATTTTCCTTTGTTTTAAAAGCAGCTCAGTTTTTTATTGTTATCTTTATTTATTTTTACTTACTCATTTTTATTGTACAGGTTTTTATACTATCCTGCTTTTCTTCCCTGTCTTCCAAATATTCTTTTCCTGCTTGTTTCTCTAACTTAAATTTTCTTTGTTCTTTACTCTTCTGACTTCTTGATTTATTTTATTCAATTATTTTTTCTATTTCTTTAGTGATAAGTATTTTTCCATTTTATTTTTATTTTTTCTACTTTTTAATGATAGATACATATTTAGTGATACACATTTTTATATGTATATAAATGTGTGTGTGAGTGTATGTGTTTTGCATGTATGTGGATGCTCATGTGTGTGTATGTGTGTGTGTTTGTGGAGGGGTGCACATATGTGTGTGGGAAGGTCCGAGGTTGATATTAGACTCATCCTCAATCACTACGTACAACATGAAACAAGGTGGACCCTTGGACACACCACCTTCAAACAAAGCAACTTGTAAAAATGACCACTGACTTCAAAGGGGATACAAACAAGAAGGTGGATGAAATAAGGAAATCAATTCAGGGCCTAAAGACAGGAAGTCAGTAATATGAATAAGAAAGTCAGTAAGAAAATTCAGATATTTGGGGGGAGAGCAGAAATCATGAAGAGTAGGAAAAATAAATTTTATGAGAGGAATAGATGAACAAAGACAAAGAAAGAAAGAATTAAATGTGTCCAAATCAATAAACCTAATTCCCTAATACAAATTTAGAAAAAGGGCAAACAATAATTTATCATGGAAAACAAATATAAAAATTATCTAGTCCTTCACTAATAGCACTAAATCCAAGCTTATGGTTGGAGAAGACTTTAAATGATAAGATATAAAGAAACCACAATAGTAGGAAGGTGAAAATAGATATTGGGCAAATGTTTTAAGAGGCAAAAGAGACAAGGAATAGGGAACAAGAAGGGGCATAGAAGTAATGAGTGGCACCAAGAATGTAAGATATAACCAGACAGAAACATGTTATTTTTATCAAAAGAAATAATTTTAAAAAGAACCCAGGGAGGGGAAGATAAGGGATAACAGAAACTGCCCTGAGATGCTGCCACCAGAAGCCACAGGCAATTAAATAAAATTCCTAGTACCAGTTATGTGATACCTTCTTTTAATTTTTTTATTTATTCAATTGTGCGTGTGTGTGTGTGTGTGTGTGTGTGTGTGTGTGTGTGTGTGTGTGTAGAACCACGGGCAAATTCTGGAACCACCATGGACCACCTCCACCTCCTCCTTGTTTACTCTGTTCCAGGATTCACAGGCTCCGCCCTACCAGGACCAGAAACGCAGGCCGCCCCCACTTTCGCCCAGCATCTATACATGGGGTCCAGGATCCGAACTCAGGATCCTCCACCTGGAAGGCAGAGGCTTAACCCCTGAGCCACCTCTCCAGCCCCCAGGTATGTGATAACTTCTAATGAACTATTGGTCTTAAGAAGTCTCAAAGGTCCCCTAAACAATATAAGAGTTCGTCCTCCTGAAACTGACTGTAAGACTGTTGTTGAAGACACCACATACATTGATCACAGGACATGAAGAAAATAAGCTATAACTTATCTGGAAGCTTCCTCCTTGGTGATTGGGTTTCGAGTACAATGCATGTTTCTGGGAGAGAAAAAAATCAACAGTTTCACACCTGTACCTAACTATGACACAGGGTAATCAGCTGCTTTCTGATTGCATTTAAGACACATTTGTTATTAGGAAACACACGTCTGGTACTATAAACCAAGGCCAAGAACCTGTGAAGAACAGAAGATCATAAGCTCTATGGGGAGAGGGAACCAACTATTAAATTTAGATAAGGACATAATATCAAACTGCCATTTGAACATTTATAGTTATACCCATAAGTTAGAATTCTCAACATTCTACCTAGAAGCAGCTTCCTTTTGTGATGAAAGGTGTTTAATAGAGAGAATCACACCTGACCAAAGTGTAATAACTAATTAACTGTGTACTGCTAAGTCACTCTCACCCCAAGGCTCAGAGAACATAATGAGAGTGCAGTAAGAATATAAAGTCTGAGGGTGGGGAGGGGATACTGCCAGACAGTATTGTCTGGCTATAACAAGGTCACTGCATCCATGAACACACTGTTTCTGTGTGTACTTCCATGGGATCTGCACAATATTTGGCCTATCAACATTTCACCATTGAAAGGGCATCTCCCTGAGAGTTTATTAAGGGTTAATGCCAGATGGGAAAAGGAAGGGGAGCTACTTTCTTAATGGTATATACCCAGTGATACGACATGCTGCAATAAGCACATGTTAGTACAGGCAACCCAGATGAAACTCTGAACCGCACAGACAAAAAGATATGAAAGAGGAAGCCTGATCAAGAAGAAAAAGATTTGTAGTGAGAAAAGGATTAGGGATAGGATTGATTAATAAGGGGTCAAAAACTATATAAATTTTTTGTATTCATGAATGAAACTGTAAAAGAATGAAAATAAATTTAAAATAGTCACTAAGCCCTTCACTAATATCCCTAAATGCAAATTGTCTTAATTCTCTTGGATAAAACCAAGATATAACTGTTGTCATTGGGAAATATATTTCACTGGCAAAGGCATCCATCAATGAAGATTCAAGGGACGGAACTGAACTTATCAAACAACCAGAAGCCACAAATAAGCTTACCTAGCTATTCTGATATCTGATTAAGCAGATGCCAAATGACAATTGCTCACAAAAGATAAAGAATGCTACTACATACTAATAAAAGAAACAACTCATTAGAAAGATAAAATAATTGTAACTACATATTGAACGATATGGCTCCAAATTTCATTAATGTTTACATAAAACACCAGATAGGTCTTAATGTGATGATAGAATAACACTAGGTCACTTCAGAACTCCATTTTCATCTTTACATAGTACATCTTATTTTAGCTTTCAGTCAGTGAAAACTAGAAATCAAAAAGAGAAATTACAAGCTAAACTATACTATAGACTATTCTACAGATTTCATAGACTTTTAAAAGGTATCTAAAACTCCAGAAATTGTACAAAAACACATACTTCAATGACCATTGGAATTTAAACAAGAAAGGGAAAAAACTAAAAATTCCAAAGAATTAAATTAAAATAAGAGCACAACTTAAAACTTTTTGGATACAGCAAGGGTGTTCTAAGAGGAAAGTTTATAGCCATGAGTTCTTTAAAAAGAAATCAGAGAGCTTGGGCTGAAGAGATGACTCAAGGGTTAAGCCTCTGCCTCCCAAACAGAAGGTCCTGAGTTTCGATTCTAGATCCCACATAAAAATGCCAGTCAGAAATGACTGTGACTTGTACTTCTGGTCCTGGAAGGCAGAGCCTGGGAAACTCCAGAGCAAAGAAAAGAGGAGGTAATGCAAATTCAAGGTGATTCCCAAAGTCACCCTTGAGCCTCCATAGACATACACTGTGCAATCTGATACACATAGACCCACATGCAAAAACAAAATCAGAAAGCATGCAAATAAGAAATATAATGATGGACCTTAAAGTCTTTGAAAAACAATTGTAAAGATATCTAAAAGCATGAATAGAAATAATAAAGACCAGAGAAAAAAAATCAAAGAAGCAGATGGTATTTGGATGAAATCATATCAACACACATTTAGTCAAACTAAACAAAAGAAAGAGATAAGATTCAAATTAGTAAAAGAAGAGATGAAAGCTGGGGAGATAATGCTCATCAATGAAATAAACAGGATCATTAGAAGGTATCTTAAAAACATGTTTTAAAAACCTGAAAAATCTAGAAAAACTGCATGAATTCCTATGGACATATGAACTAACAAAATTGTATCAAGAAGATATAAACAATTCAAACCAACTTACAATGAACAATGGGTTTGAGGCATTACTAGAAAGTCTTCCTACAAAAAAGAAAATGAAGCCAGGAGAAGATAATGCATTACAAATTCTACCTGATCTTTACAGGAAGAGCTTAGCCTTGTGTCCCTCAAGCTGTTGAAAGCTTGCAGTGTAAGCAGGAAGACCTGAGGTCCGTTTATCAGCAGTTTGTCTTCATGCTACTTACTGATAAACAGCTCAACAACTTAGGGGAACAAGAGGTTAATTGCAGCTTATGATTCTGTTAGAATTCCTAGTCCAGCTTTGTAGGAAAGTTTATACCAACATCAGGAGCCTAGGGACCTGGCCACAGCCTAGTCACAAGACTAGCCAGAGGGGCAAATCTTCTCACTTGCAATCTGTGAGTTTGCCATCTTACTTAGCTCTTGCTATCTTATCCCCTTGGGCAGAGAATTGTCCCACCCACTCATTATGGGCTAGGTCTTCCCACATCATTTAGATAATCTATGGCAGGCTTGCTTAGGGCTTGCCTTAACTATAGTGAATTCTTCACGGGTGTGACCCACGCCTCAGCCTTCAGTTGTCAAGTTGACACCTGTATCTAGCACAAGAACTCTCATAAAAAAGCCAGGCATGCATATGTACTCCCTAATAGGTGGCTCCTAGTACCAAACTCACCCAGCCCACATTGAGACACTCAAAAGTAAACCTATGTAACACAGTAATTGCAAGGATTATGAACAAGAGAGATGGGTTAGGAGGGCCACACCAGAAACAAGGAGAGAGGAGACCATGTTACAGCAGAGAAAATAGGCCTCCATCAAGGTCTGCAAGTAAGTAATGAGAAACCTGGTTAAGTTCACAGACGTTCTTTCCTGATCTCACCAGAAGGGGAGGGCATATAGTCTTGCAGATAAAAAGTAATCATTTTGCAAATGGGAGATGGACCCCTCCCTCAGTGAGGTTTCCTACTCTTATTACATCTACCCTTGCATGTGCTATTACAACAAGACTCCAGTTTAACAGCTTTTTGTCTCTGGCCAGGGGGTGACATACAGTGCCCAGCAGAATGGAGTGAAGGGAATTGCAGGAGCAGCAAAACTGCAAAAGAAAATCAACAAACCACAATCCAGAACTTCAGAGACTCTATATCAATCACATAGAACTAGGACAGCCTAATCTCTCCCCATCCTGGAGCTCAGGGACATTTGCGGAAGAGGGGGCGGTAAGATTGTAAGAGCAAAAGGATGGGAGGAGCAACGATTTGCAAGATTCTCAACAATAGTTGGGGCCAAAGCAATCATAATGGGACTTTGCATGCCCTGCGCAATAGTCCAGTGCACTGTTGCCCTCATAAAGTCTAGCATCTGTTAAGGGCACCGAGACCCCTGGAGGCAAGGGATTGACAGCCATAGTAGTGATCTTATGCTTAAGGGGAACAAGAGAAAGGGCTTATGGAAATGCCACTGGGTCCTTATAGGTCATCGGAAAGGAGGACCCAGTGGAGAGTTAGGCATACACAATAAAGGACTCTCTGGGAATTGGGGGGGAGGCACTGGGGGAAGGGGAGGGGGAGGAGGGGGGAGGGAGGGAACTGGTAAAAAATTTTAAAATGTATAATTAAATTTTTAATAAAAAAAAAAAGCCAGGCATGGTGTTCATCCCTCAGGAAGGCTGACAGAGGTGGGTTCCAAGGCTCACTAGACACCTAACCTACCTTAATCAACAAGCTCTAGGCCAGTGAGAGACTCAGTCTCAAAAAAAAGTGGATGGCACCTGAGGAATGACCCCAAATAAGGATCTCTGACTTCCATATGCACACACATATCTGTGCATCTGCTTGCACACCACATACAAACACACCCATGCGCACACACACATGCACAAGGAACACTACCAAATTCATTCTATGAAGTGAATATTAACTAAAGTAAAACAAGAATCTAACCAAAAAAGAGACACCTGTAAACCAATTTCAATGCTGAACACAGGCACAACATATCTAAATCAAATACCTACAAGCCAAATTCAACAACGCAATCAGATTATCAGACAACATAATCAAGTTGGAGCTTGAAACAGCTGGTGACATCTCACCCCAGCAAGAGCAGAGAGCAATAAATCAATGCATGGGTGTTGGCTTGTGCTCAGTTTATCATTCTTATAGAGTCATGGAGCCCCACCTAGAGAAAGGATCTGCCCCCAATGGGAGGGCTCTACCACTTTAGTTAAAAATAGTCAAGATTACCCTCTACAAGGAGGATCCAGAGGAAAGTTTGGCATGCACAGTAAAGGATGCTCCGGGGATTGGGAGGGGAGGCACTTGGGGATGCGAAGAGAGGGGCAAACAGGGGGACCGGGGGGAGGTGGAGGGAGGGAGGGGATCAGTGTACCTGTTAAGTTTGTATGAGCGGAAATAATAATAATAATAATAAATTACCCTCTACAGGCATTTCCAGAGGCTGCTTAATCTACAGAACTTTCTCAACTGGGTCCAGAGGCCTGCCTACTGGGTGTCAGGTAGACAATGAATCCTAACCATCCCAGCTTGAAATTAAAGAGCTTCTGCCCATCAAATGAAACATTTAGCAAAGTAAAGAGACAACCTGCAGATGGGGGGAGCAGCTGGGTAAACTCTGTATCAAAAGGATTAATAGCTAGGAGCCACAAAAGAAGTCAATAGACACTGAACACGCAAATCATCTAGTCAATGAGTAAACGCATTGAACAACACTTCTCAAAAAAAATACATTGGCTAATAAATATAGAGGGAAAGGTATTTAACATTCTTAGCCGTCAGAGAAATTCCAATTAAAGCAACATTGAGATTTTATCTTACACCAATCTAATAGATGTCAATAAAACAAATGCTAGAGAGGATATTGCGAGGGGGAGAGAAGGGAGGCGTCAGGGAGAGGAATGCTAGTATGAATGGGAAGTATTGCAGCCAGGATGAATTTCTATGGAGGATCCTCAGAAAACTAAAATGAGAACTACTGTATGATCCAGCTAACCCATGCCTAGACACCATCCTTTAGTATAGCATAGATATACTTGGACATCCATGTTCATTGCAGCATCATTCACAATAACCTAGATAACCATCCATGGAAGAATGGATAAAGAAAATGTGGCATTTATAAACAATGGAGATTTGTTCAGCCAAAAAGAGTAATGGAACTGTGCACTCTGTAGAAAAATAGATGGAACTAGAGAGCATGAAAATCTGCAAAATAAGGTGGCATCAGCAAGACAAATATTGCCTGCTTTCTCTCGTGTGCTGTATTAGTCAGGTTTCTCTAGAGGAACAGACAGGATAGAATTAATACATACTATAAAGGGAATTTATTAGGGTGCCTTACATGATACAGGATGGGTAGTTTAGCAAGGGCTGTCTGCACACAGGGGAGATTAAGAGTCCAAAGCTGCTCAGCCCACAAGGCTGGTGCCTTAGCACTTCCCATTTGGTGCTGAAGGCCTGGGAGATTCCTGAAGAGCTGCTGGTCTCTGTCCAAGTTGGAAAGCCAAAGAAGCCGAGTTTCAGTGTCAGTGAATGCTGGTAGCCGAGCAATAGCAGAGCAGACTCACTCACCTGCAAAGAGTGAAGGCAGGTAGGCAAAGCACCACTGCCTTCCTCTTAGACCTCTTTATATCTGGGCCACTGCTGGAGGGGACAATCCACCTTGAGGACAGCTCTTTCCCATTCAGTTAATCCTTGTGGGAAGTACCCTGGAAGACCCATCCAAAGATGTAGCTGTGTCATAGTTAAGCACAGGTGTCAACTTGACTGTTGAGGGTTTGAGCTCTGGGCACAGTATAGAGAGTTGATGGTTGAGTTAAGCCCAGAGCAAACCTGAAGGAGATTGTCTAGCTGCTGGGGAAGACCCAGCCCATGGTGGGTGGGACTAGGCCCTGGATAAATCACAGAGAGCTGGTTGAGAGAGTTGGTATCCTTCTGTTCACTTGGCCAGACATACTGGTCTGGTAAGTAAGGATTGTCCATCTCTCAGCCGTTATGCAGTGATGGTGTGGCCAGTTCCCTCAGCCCTGGTGTTGGTGTGTGCTCTCCTGTCAAGCTGGACTGAGAACTGTAACTGGACTATCAAAGGAAGTAAACTCCTTGTTCCCTTAAGCTGTGTGATGGTCATTTATCAGCAACCATGCAGGCAGACTGCAACAAGCTGTTAGTAGATTCTGGGTCCCATCGAGCTGACTTATGATTTAACCATCTTAATTCTACCACTCATCAACTTCACACATAATCCCATCTCCTTTTCCCAAAGAAGATAATGATAATGCCATAACTTCTCGTAACATGATGTAACTGTCCCACATGTGGCTGAAAAATGCACTTTTCTTCCCCCCAGAATAGAGGGCAAGGTCCCTTAAGGAAGACTGAGATTTTTGTATTCCATAATTTAAATATGCTTAACAATTGAAATGATTTCAATGATATATTACATTTCAAAGGGAGGAAAGGAAACACAAATATTTACCTAATTTATGCATGTGTATGCACAGGCATAGTCTTAACAAAATAAGACAGAAACACTCATGGCAGTTACAGCCCTTACTTTTGTAACTGGTCATGGGCCTTTGCTGCTACTTATAACTACCTTCATCTGCTATCCATCTGCATTTCCACTCAGCAAACACTTCAGTAGGTATTGGCTCTTTACTAGGAAGAGCGATCCGCACCTTTATTTCTATTTATCATCCTGCATGGATTGGATCATTGTAGGTTCCACTAACCTTAACCACAGGACTTGGTGACACCAAGAAATCCCTGGAGGATATCCTGCCTTCCAGATATACTTTTCCTTACCTCCAAGTTTGGAGAAACAATACAACTTCACCCTGGTAGTCTGGATCGATTGCTTCTACTAATACTTATTTTTTTTTTTTTGTAACCTGCTCACTCAATGGCATCAGGAGCCTGAAGTGTCCAAGGAGAAATTCTAGTTTCCAGCTCAGTGGAAGTTTCTCCTTTTTGTACTTCTTAGCAGAAGCACTCCAAATTCTGGGACCCAAACTTCTTTTGTACTTCTTAGCAGAAGCACTCCAAATTCTGGGACCCAAACTTCTAGACCAGCAAAGGCTAAGATCATGGGAACAAGAAACAAAACAAAACAAAAAATCTCCTAGTGAATTACTAGGGGTAAGGTCATAGGTACCATCCCCGTGTCCAGTCCTTGATTCTAACCCATGAGTCCTGGTATAGTAGAGATGATGTCATATGTTGGAGCTGACTTAGCACACATTCAACTTTCTGGAAGATGCTGACCCAGCCCTCCAAGTATGGTGACCTCACTGGTACTATAATCATATCTTTAAAAGACAGTCTACTTTTCTATCATGTTGCCTGCTTCAGGATGGTGGAGAGCATAGTGAATATTTGAGCACATATCCACTGCCACATTTCTTTGACTTTGAAATAAGATTCTTAGTCAGAAACAATGACACGTGTGATTCCAAGATGATGGAGAAGGTGCTCTGCAAGTCTATGGACAATAGTTTTGACAGAGGCGTTACATGCAGGAAAGGTAAGTCTATGCCCAGAATGAGTGTCTATTTCCATGAGGATGAATTGCTGCAGTTTCCATGACATAAGTGGCCCAATATATTCAAGCCTTAAGTTGCTAGATGACTGGATGGCCACTTCAGGGAATGGTACTATATCAAATGCTCAGTGTTTCTCACTACATTTGGCAAATTTGGCACTCAATTGTACCCTTAATTAGCTTAGCCTGGAGTAGAAGTCCATGTCATTGAGCCCATGCATAATTTCCATCTTTTCCAGCATAGCCACTTTGTTCATGGGACCATGGAGCAATGACAGGGATGACTGGGGGGAAAGTTGACTACTACTCACAAAACAAGTCATCCACCTACTTGATACTGAAACATAGTCACATTTGGTGATCATTTACATGAAACACAGGTATCTTTATATCCTTCACCAATTTGGGAGAGATCTATCCACATACCTATTCCCCAAATTTCTTTCTAACCAATTGTCTAAATCATGCTAATTCTAAGTTTCTAATATTCCAGACAAATCATTAGTTATACCCCACATATTCATCTATACTCATACATCTGGTCATTTTCCCTTCCAAGCACAATGCACAGTCAATTGTACTACCAAAGTTATCCAGACTGTGAAGAATTTCCCTTACCACTATCTTTCAGAGTTGTTCATTCCAAATGACACCTGAATAGTGTGTAGAGCCATCTATGAATCATACCTTACCATTTTTTTCCCTTAATCAACAGATTATAGGGTATGCCCCATGAGCCCATAGGTACATGCTTGGGGACAGAAGGTACTGCAGCAGAAACAGGAACCATAGGTATTTGGGAACTTCATAAAAATTGCCTGTGCCTTTCAGACCTTCTCAGACACTATCACACATACACCACTTACCATCACATATGCACCATTTCTACTTAATGGTTAATTGTTGCATACACAGCTTTGTAATGCCCAACTCATGATGGACAGCTCAAGATGTATAACTGGGTGCCTCAAACTTCTCATTTTCACTAAGTCCTAATAGAAATCCAAGAGCTGTTTCTTAAGGACAGAATAGTCTACAGGGGATGGCAGAGTCTTGTTCCAACATCCCAAGAGCCTCTACTGTAATTCTCCTATGGGAGCCTGCCAAGGATTCCTATCTGCTACTGACGCCTTAGGCACCATTGGTTCTGCCGGATCACATGACCCACATGGCAGAGTAGATTGGGCTATGTTAAACAGCCTTCTGTTCTTTGGCCCACTTAAACTAGTGCACTCATAGTCACTTGGCATCAAATGAGAAATGTGTTGGATATTCACGTTTATTGCTGCATTATTCACATAACCTCAATGTTCACCTGTAGAAGACAGATAAAGAAAATGTAGTATTCATAAACTGTGGGGATTTGTTTTGTCATAAACAGTAACAGAATTATGTCCTTTGAAGAAAAAAAATGGATGGAACTAGAGATAATATTAAGCAAAATAAGCCAGATTATGAAAGACAAACAGGGACTATGTGAGAGGGAGAAAAGGGGTAAAGGGAACAAGAAGATGTGGTAAGGAAAGAAAAGACAAAATGTTGCATGTTTTCTGTCTTTGATGGAATGCATAGACATAGAATGCTGATCTCTTTAGCAATTACAGCTGCTTCATCTGCACTCACCTCATCTGCAGCTTTAAATTTACATTCCTTTCCTTGAAAATTGAAAATCTTTCCTCCCCATCTCCCTCTTCCTTTCCCTCTTCTTCTTTCAGCAGGTAAAAGCAGAAAGATCAGGAGTTCAAAGCCATTTTCAGGTGACTTTGATGAGTTCAAGGGAAATCTGAGCTACTTGATACCTTCCAAAATTTTTTGTTGTTAGATATATAAATGCACTGATACTTGAAGTTAAAGTTTACAGATGAGCCCATTTTGAATCTGACGTTAGTTTTAACCAAGCTAAGACTCTGATGCATTTAACTGTCCTTGAGAATACCAGATTGAGGACCAGAGCGGAAGAAACAAATGCTGATCATTATCGAGGGGCAGATCTCAGCAGTGATAGCAAGAGCTCATGTTTTCCTTGTCCTTCTCCTTTATCTTCTGACAAGAAGATAGCATTAATATACAACTAACATGAACTGGAAGAGTTTCTTCTCTCTCGCTGTTCTGCAGAGTCTCTGAGCTGCAACAATCTTCATCCTGCAGCACAGACAGAAGTAGAGGAGGTATTTAAGCACTAAGCTGAATTAGCATGATTATAATTATAATTATAATGTACCATACAAATGATTTTTTCTGCTAAATCCCTGATGTTGGCATTGTGTATACATTTTGTTATTTTCTCATAAAAACTAAGGTATAAATAGAAGAAATTCTATAATCTATGACTGATTATTTAAATTATGTGTTTGTCTTATGGATAAACTACAGCTTCCTGTCTGTAAGTGGCTTCCTTAGTCTGGTTCCGTGTGCCTCTGGGGAAGAGAAATTGCATAAAGAAATGCTCCCCTTTACTATTATTCTAGTGAAAGCTCAGGTCCAAACAAGTAAAATGCGACTGATTCTATTATGAGCCAGCACTCTTTAAGCTTCACTCTGAATTATAGGAGGATGAGTTGCTCAATGACCCACCTGATTTTTGCAAAGCTGCTTAATTTATTTTATTCTGATAGGTGTGTGTGTGTGTGTGTGTGCGCGCGCGCGCGCACGTGCGCATGTGTGTGTGTGTATCAGAGGGCATGTGCGTACCTGTGGAGGACCAAGGGTGACTTCGGAAATTACCCTGGATTACTTCTACCTCCTTCTAATTTCGCTCTGGGATTTCCCAGGCTCTGCCCACCAGGACCAGAAGTGCAGGTCACCGCCATTTCCACCTGATGTTTTTATGTGAGACCTGGGATCTGAACTCAGGACCTTCTGCTTGGGACAGAATCTTAACCCTTGAGCCATCAATTCAACCCTGTTTGTTCATTTTTTAATGTATGCTCTAGAGACTTGAACTCAGGTCCTCATGCTTACACAGCAAACACTCTTATCCACTGAGCTACTTTCCCACACCAAAGAGTAGTTTCAATGACTGGAAACAGTTTCTTCAGCAATTCTTGTATCTCACTGTTGCTATATTTTCTGTTTATGAGAAACCTGATAGGGGCTGCCGGAGGATTTCCCAGCAAGCTCAGCTAAATGCAAGAAGAAAAGGAAGAAATCAAGGAAAGAGGGATATCCTAATTGTGAGAAAACAGAAAGGGGAAAAACAAAGTTTATTCTGTTTCTAACTTAGTATCTTCTGTTCTCAGAGCAATCTGGAAGGTTGATGCCAATCTCTCTCATCTGCTGAGTGAAGGGTACTAAATGAGTGCTTGTCTTTTTTGCACAAATGTGAAATACTTTCCCAAAATAGCCCTATCCAACTGTTAAAATCTCTACATCTCCTAGCTCTCTAGATAGGAAGTCAGCAGTGAACATCCAGATGTTTCTTCTCACGGTGTTTGTCTGGGCCATGTTTACATGTATCTTTCTCTTGTCAGAGCATGGCTTTAGAAAGTATTTTATTTTGGTCAGTGGTCATTTGCACAATGATCTTAAGGAGAAAAATAGAGGGAAACATAGAAACTTGGTAGCACATGGATCCTTAGGAAGCAGTCCATGTCAGAAAAGATTACTGAAGAGCAAATGCCCAGACATAAGAAATACATCAAGCACTTGATTCTGTTGAGATGGACCCATTTCTGTAAGATAGGAACTAGCATGAGGAGCACCCCTAATGAGTCCATCCTTTGAAAGTCAAGAAAGGAATGGATGTGTGTGCAAATCGTGGCATCTGTTGAAGGCTATAGATAGCCACAGAGTGTCTTCCTGCAGAAAGAAAGCCAAAACATAAAGTGGTACATGATCCATAGGCTATTGCTGTAGACATTAGTGTCAAGGTCTGGGATTTAATAGCTAAGAGCTAAGCACCCAGTGTTCGTTACCTCCATGAATCCTCACAGCACTCCTAGGAAGCAGAAGCAACTTTTCATGCCCTGTTTGTGGATGAGAAAACTGAAACCCAAGAGAAATTCACTGTTATAGCTTAAATGTGAAAAGTCCTCAATAAGTTCTTAGGTTTGATTGTTTAGACTCCAGCTGGTGGAGGGAGGTGATTTGGGAGGGAGTAGAATCTTTCGGACTGCGATAAGCTAGCATAAGTGGAGTCCTAGTCACGGGTCTTGAAGATTGAATCTGGCCCTGGTTCTAGACTGAGCCCTCTACATCCTGCTCACCAAGATATGAGGTGTTCCACTACACACTCCTGCCATGGGAACTCTGCCTCGCCCCACCATGATGGACCTGAAAATAAATCTTTCCTCTCTTGAATAGCTTCTGCAAGATATTTTGGCACAACAATGGAAAAAGCAGCTAACATATCGTACAGTTTTATCGTACAGCCTACTCTATTACGCACCCAGTAATGAGTCTGAGTGCGTCTGCCCTAAAGAAATAGGATTTTGCTTCTGTTTCTGACCATGCAGAGCCATCTGTTTTTACCTCTGTAGGTAACTGTCTTCAGACTGTCCTCCACTCTCATGTGCACCAGCTATTTTCTTAAAAGTGGGGGAGGGTCTCACTTGATGACTTTTCATGTTTATCTTTTTGGCTACTGATGTGTCTTGGTCTTTCTTTGAGTCCTGAAGAAAGATATAAAAAGGCAGACAGCATATGCCTGTGGTTAACAGTGGAAAAACAAACTTGCTTCCAGGTTGGATCCTGGAAGCTGCTCTCCTACCAGGTAATTGCCAAAAAGATAACCTAGCACACTTTCAAGTGATACCATGTTGGACTAATTGGTCTTTCCTCCTTTTAAGTTAATTAATTGCTCTCTCTCTTCTTTTTTAATTACAATCTTAGGCAAAACTCTCATTTGTCTGTCCCACTACCAAAGGGAGCGAAGGCAGAAAAACTGAACATAAATACCACCAACGTTATTTCTTTGGATCTGCTGTCTCATTAGCAGGTTTATGGTTTTTGGTGCAGAGTGATATTCAGTACAGAAAAGGCATGTTCTCTGGTTTATTAACAGAGTGTTTAATTGGTTTGTCCCCTTTGGCCTAGCTTGAGAAATGTCTGTGTCTCTCATGCATACACAGTGCGTAATAATGGTACAAACAAAAGGGAAACATCTGCTCGCCAGACCTGCCCCTGTCTTCCTCCTCAGCACCCAGGGAAGCATCTCCAGCGAGTATCCAGTGTGACTTTGCAGGAATGTTGAGTCTTGGCAGAGTTTCTGCCTCTCACCTTTCCTGGGCATTTATAGGAGGCTTTGAAGTTCCTCTGAACAAACAGGGTCTCTGTGTTGCGCTTACTGCTGAGCCACCCGGGGCCTTGATTCCATCAGCTCCTTATTAAGTGTTTAGTAATTTCGGTTTCCACCTTTTGGTCCTGCTTGCTTTGCAAACATCTGGAAAAAATTAGCTCCCAGGCCTCTGTAACATACCTATTTTGTGGTTCCAGAGAGAGTTGTGTGCTAGGGGATGCTGGTGCCCTTAACGAGCTTCCTTTATGGTGTTTAACTGTAAAAGGTCCCCATCGTTAATATTAATGGACAAAGGGAAAGCCATGCCACTACACTCTGTTTTGAACCAGATTCGCTCTGAGTAAGACTTGCTGACAAGGAGAGAGCAAATATGAAACAAGAAATAAAATACAATGTACAATAAGCCATGGTCAGAGTAATGTCAAGGACTTGCACTACGTGTAAATCTATACCTGTGCTCTTGTACTGGGTGATCTCTAGCATCGTGGCTTTTGAGCTCTGAAAATGTGACTATTAACATGAAGGGTGAGCTGGGGAGAGGCTTGGCAGTTAAGATGCCTGTTGCACAAGCAAGAGGACCAGAATTCAGATTCCCAGGACTCACGTACAATGTGGGGTGGGATGGTGAGTCCATGCTACATAATGGGACCTTGTGTCACAAACCAATCAAAAGAAAGCAAAAAAGATGAAACTTTAGAACACACACTAGCTGTTTAGCACTTTGATGTAAAAATTCTCATAATAATCTTATATTGATTATCTATTGGGATAATTTGGAGTTATTAGGTCAATTGAAACGTCACTAATTTTACTCTTTTCCCTTTACTTTTTCAATATAGCCATCAGAAAATTTAAAGCTACACAAGGATGTTTGGGGATAAAATTATGTAAGTGTATTGCGTCAGTGCTTACAGGACAGCAGGCCACTAAAGTAACTGACAGGTTATAAAACAGGACGAGGGCTGACAGGTTTCCTGTGACTAGGGACCTGTGTGACATCAAACTGTATATTAAGGTTACTAAGGAAATGCCATGCCGAATCTTAACAAACAGAAGCAGGTAGTTATTGGAAAAGTTTTTTTTTTAAGACAAAATTTTAAAATCAATTGCTAAATACACTTATTAAAAAACTGGGAAATAAATAGATGATTTCAAAAAATTGGCTGAATTAGCTAAAAGCTAATTTGTTGAAACGTTTATTTCACATCCAATTCATGACCACATTAATTAAGTGACTAGAAGGAACAAATGCAGGGAATTATATAAAAAGTCTAATTTCAGCAAGCTATTGGACAAATTCAATGGCATCCTTATGGCCAAATTCCAGAACTTGTATTATATTAGATAATAAAATAGCAAGGAGTCAAAACCCACAACTGGTTGAATATTTGCATAAGATCTGGCAAAACTGAGAAAGCAAACAAATTAATATAACCAATACGAAATTTGGCACTCAAAAATGAATGCAGGTCTGGAGAAATGGCTCAGGGCTTCAAGCCTTTGCCTCACAAGCAAAAGACCTGAGCTTATATCCTCAGATCTCACAAAAAAAAATGCCAAACAGATATGGCAGTGATCTGTACTTCCAATCCTGGAAGGCAAAGCCAGAGAAACTCCAGAGCAAAGCAATAAGGAGATAGACCAACCCAGGATGATTCCTGATGTTACCCTTGGTCCTACATAGGCACACACACTCATGTGCCTTCTTCTACACCCACACATACAAAAAAATTGCAGCACCTAAGAGATTATGACTTTTAGCCACTATAACTATTAAGTGTCAAGTTCATAAAATACATTGGGTAGGTACAACATTAAGTTCCCCGGGCTTGAAAATAATGTCCATAAAAAGAATTGAGTTTCTCCCAAATGCAACATAAATCTTTGTGAATCTATGATGTATCTATGTAAATTGTACTCCTGCTTTGTTATCCTGAACTGGCCAACTCTAGGATATTCTGTTTGGTTACTGGACAGCTATGGTGGTAGGAAGGTCTTAATCACTGCCCAGCCTGACAGAGGAGCTCTGAGGGTGCCAACTAGCTTTCCCCCAGATGTCTATTTTGCTGCAAAGTACGGACAAAGCATGGACTAATCCAAGAACAATCATTGGAAGTTACAAGAAAGGTAAGAACAGTTCATTATGAAGAAAAACATTTTGAATAACCTTGGGGCCCCCCACAACAAAGTCTGCCTTGGAAGATAATAAATGCACTCTCATCTCTTAAGCAAACACATAGACCAGATAGGCAGTCATTACAAATGTTAGAGACTTCTCCTTTGGGAGAATAAATGAATTGGGATTGTTAAATTCCCAATTCCAAGACTAGAAAGATAGCAGTATTTGGAACTACAGAAACCCTGTAGGAGGTTTTCCTTCCTTTCCCTTGGTTAAATTAAGGTAATCTTGCTAGCACATGACATGCTCTAGAAACTAGACTACCAATACACTTCATGAGTGTGTTTCAGAATGAGAAAGGAAGAGAGCTGTGTCCTGATTCCTAGTGTCTGCTCATTTCTGCCATTCAAATCCTCTTCTACAATAAATTTTAAAGTACCTTTACTCTAGCAACCAGTCAACAAGTTCCCTGAAAATTTAATACAATATACACAACACAATCTGAGCTATCTCTTGTACATCGCTGCTAGCAGACCACTTACCCCACTCAAAGGGGTATCAGCGCGAGAAAACATAGCAATCAGATATTTTGTTTCTTCATTATATGTCTAGTAAGAATCCTATATTCAGAAAGGTGTAAATACGTGGCCTGTTCTTTTCCCTCAAAAACATAAGGCCGGCAGGGCAGGAGTGAGGGGATAAAGATTAGCACACATAGAAAGAAAGCGTCAGGATGTGGGCATCGGCAACCATGGAGGTCTGTGCTTGTGGAACACAGAAATCAGTAAGGGTGGAAGAATCAGGGCTGAAACACCTGCCTAGTATGTGTGAAGTCCCGGCAACAACCAGCGACAACAAGCTATAAATGTTTACTACGCACTGAAATAGCTGTGTGAGACACCACTTTTCTTTAGTCTATTTTTCTATTATCCATGGCACTTAGTTATATAAAATCATTTTCATACAAGTATATAATGCACTTTAGCATATACTTCTTACCCCCCCAAAAAAGTCTTTCTGTAGTCCCCTTTCTCATCCCCCTCCCTCCTATGAGTCCTCTTTGTTCCCTAGACAATTTCACTTCTACTTTCATGTTTTGTGAGCATGCATGATTTTATGTGCCTACATCAAATCGAGAATGCACAGATGATAAAAAACACACATCTGTCCTTCTTAGACTTGACTGAATTCACTTAACATGATTTTTCTGCAAATAGCAATTTCTTTATTCTTCTTTATGGCTGAAAAAGAAATTCCGTTGTATGTGTATGTTTCCCTTACCCATTTCATTGACAGACATCTAAGTTGGTTCCATCACTTAGCTGTTGTGAATCGTGCTATAATGAAGGCTGATGCTTAAGCAGCTCTGTGATCGGTTGATCTGGAAAATATCTAGGAGAGGTACAGCTGGGTCATATGATAGGTTTATTTTTAGAGGAAATTATTTGATCAGTTGTTTTTATTTGTATTTTTAATTAGCATACGAAACATTAGGTTTCTTAGCATTTTCAACTTTTCTTTTTGTTAATCCTCCTTCTCTACCACCTCCCACCCCTCTTTCTTTCACCCCCAGCTGCCTCTTTCCTACTTTCATATTACTTGTGTTCTTTTATCACTCCCTAGTTTACAGCCATACCACCATTAACACACCCAATCTTGTCTATTACTGCCCCCTGCCTCAACACCTCTTTTTCCTCTCTCAGGCATGGTCCCCTTTGCAATTTCTGGTCCTACACATTCATCCCACATTTATCCATCCCACATTTATCCATCCCACATTTATGTATACATTTATAGTATAAACATAAAAAGCTGGTATCACATGTGAGAAACAATATGTGCGTCTTTCTGAGTGTAAGTTACCTTGCTTTATATGTATGATGCTTTCCAGATCTATCCATTTTCCTGTAAAATTCAGTAATTTCATTTTTCTTTGTGACTCACTAAAATTCTATTGTGCATATGTGCCATATTTTCATTTTCAATTCATTGATTGATGGACATCTAGTCTGATTTCATGTCTGTACTATTGTGACTAGAGTAGCACAAATGGCCAATAAATATTTTTTAAGGTTTCTAATATTCAGTCATCAGGGATATGTGAATTAAGACTACTTTGAGATTCCATCTCATCCCAGTTAGAATGGCTACCATCAAGAAAATAAAAGACAATGCATGCTGGTAAGGATGTGGGAAAAGGGCAAACTTTGATCACTGTAGGTAGGATTGTTAACTGTTAAAGACATTGCAGAAGTAAGTGTGGAGATTTCTCAACAAAGTAAAAATGCAATTTCCATATGACCCCAGTATACCACTCCTGAGCATGTATCAAAGGACTATATATCCTACCACAGAGACACTTGCTTATCTGTGCTTATTCCTATTCTGGAAGTGTAGTTTTCTTCCTCTTTTAAATTAATGACTATATGTAAGTATGTATGCATGCAATTTTTCAGTACTAGGGAGTTGAACCTAAAAAGGGCCTTTTGCATACTGTACATGTTAAGCCATGTGCCTAGCTCATTGCTGCTCTCTTTTAGCTTTTTTGAGGAATCTCTATGCTGATTTTCATGGTGGTTGAACTAATTTTCATTCCCATCAGCAGTGAACAGTGGATCCCCTTTGTGTGAATCCTCACTAACAATTATTTCCTGAATGATTGCCATTCTGACTGGGGAGCTTGAATTTTCATGTCTCTGATGCCTAGTGGAAATAAACATTTCATTTCCTTTTTTCACTTTTATGTGCATGTATATGCATGCGTGTGTGCATGTTTGCAGGTATACTCTTGTATGCGGGTACACATGCATGTGTGTGTATGTATATGTGGAAGCCAGAAGTCAACATAAGGGATCGTCCTTGATTGTTCTCTATTTATTGAGGCAGGGTCATGTGCTGAATCCCAAGCTTGTCAATTTCAGCTTGTCTAGCTTGCCAGTTTTCCCCAGGGATCTGCCATCTCTGCTTTTCAAGTACTAAGATTATATGGGACCACCACATATGCCCAGCTTTAATATGGATTGTAGGGATCAGAACCTCAGTCTTCATGTTTGCATGGCAACTGTTTTAACCACTGAGCCCTTTTTCTGGCCTATGTTGTTTTTATAAATGGGATCTTTTTCTCATTTTTTTCAGCATGCTTGTTATTGGTGTTTTGCAAGGTTACTGATTTTAGTATGTTGATTTTGTATTCTTCTACTTCATTGAATGTGTTTATTAGACCTACAAGTTTTTGGTGGAGACTTCAGGACTCCTACATATAGAATCAAAACACCTATTAATAAGGTCACTTTAATGTCTTCCTTTCCTACTTTATTTCTCTTATTTCCTTCTCTTGTCTTATCACTGTAACTAAAGCCTTAAGGCATGGCATTGACAAAGAGAAAAAAATTGACATCCTTGCCTTATTCCTGATTTTAGTGAAAATGCTTTGAATTTCTCTCCATTTAGCACGATGTAGGTTGCATGTTTGCTGTATTAGGTTGCTTTAAAATGTTTTCTTTATACTACCAAGATATGTTCTTTCTATTCCTAATGTCTTTAACAGTTTTTATCATAAAGGGATGTTAGGCATGTATCAAAAGCCTCTCTGCAGCTATTGAGAGGATTCTGAAATTTTTGATTCATATAAATCCATTTATATGATCGCTTAGATTTCTATATATGTTGCCTTCTCTCTGGAATGAAGCCAACTTGATCATGATGAATGGTATTCTAAGGTAAGTGAGATATCACTTTTCCATCTTCAGAATGTAATAACAACCTTGTGAGTGAAAGCACTGTGGTGTATGAATGAGGAAGTGGGCCACAAAGGAGAGAGATAGCATATCTGCCTGAATCTCCTGCTCACTTTCATTCCTGTAGCCCCTCTTAGTATTGTCAGGAAAGAAGCTCAGCTAGAAGGACAGACAGAATTGTAATGCATTATACGAAGCTGCAAGGTCACTGAGGGTAACAATAAACTTGAACCCCAAGCCCTCCACCCCCATGAAAACATTTCTTACATTTACTCTATAAAACTGATTGGAGGAGTGGCCTGGAGAGATGACATAGGGGTTAAGACTCTGTCTCTTAAGCAGAAGGTCCTGAGTTCTGATCCCAGATCCCATGTAAAAAAGCCAGGCAGTCGCTTGCACTTTTGGTTGGTGGAACCTGGCAAATCCCAAACTAAGTCAAAAGGAGGTAGAAGCAATACAGGATGATTCCCGAAGTCACCATTGGTCCTCCACAGTACCCTCTGCACACACCACACTAGATAGATAGATAGATAGATAGATAGATAGATAGATAGATAGATAGATAGATGATGATAGATAGATAGATAGATAGATAGATAGATAGATAGATAGATAGATAGATAGATGATAGACAGACAGACAGACAGACAGGCAAGAAAAAAAACCTAACTGGAGTATGGGCTTTAAGGTTTTGCTTAAAATCTCAGCAGTGTTGAGTTAGGGAAGAGAATAGATGCAAATCTCAGTTTCTTCTCTTGGGAACACAAAAAAGAAATGCTGGCTAATTCATACTTTATTGAGAAGATTAAATATGCTAACATCATAAAACACTTAGTTCAAGCTGAGCAGAATGAATATCCAATAGACAGTTGCTGTAGTTACTTTGCATGTGGCTGATAAATACCTGGCCTAATGGCTTAAAGGAACAGAAAGTTTTATTCCAGCTGATGATTCTTGTCCAGCTTGGCAGGAGAGTCTACACAGCACCGGAGGCTGAGGAAAATGACCATATCCATATGTCTGCAGGAGTGCTGAGAGAGGGACAATCCTTACTTGTCAGACCAACATGTCTGACCAAGCATACCAAGGAATGCCAGCTTCCCTAACCAGCTCCCTCCACCTGTCCAATGACTAGACCTACCCATCATGGGCTGGGTTTTCCCCGTTGATTTAACAATCTCTTGTAGGCTTGTTCGTGGCTTAACTCAACTACTAATTCTTTGCAAATGTTCTCAGAGCTCCAAGCCTTCAGGTGTCAAGTTGATACCGGTGTCTATCTATGACAACAGTACATTGCTTGCCTCCTGCAGGGGTGTGGTTGCCTCCCTAATTAGACTGCTTTATGTATCACTGTGACTCCAGAAACTAGCACAAATTCCAGTAAAGAGTAGAGGCAAACCCAGTTTAACGGTGAGTACAGATTCATTATTCTGGACTCAAAAATATATATCTTTTATAAAGGAGAGAACTACGGACAGCAGTAACCATTTAAAGATGTCTCTACCCAGCCATCAGGATGGAGTGAAGGGCATTGCAGGAGCAGCAAAACTGCAAAAGAAAATCAACAGACCACTATCCAGAACTTCAGAGACTCTATATCAACCACCTAGAACTAGGCCAGCTAATCTCTCCCCATCCAGAAGCTCAGGGAAATTTGCAGAAGAGGGGACAGTAAGATTGTAAGAGCACAAGGATAGGAGGAGCAATGATATGCAAGATGCTCCACACAAGTTAGGGCCGAAGCAATCATAATTGGACTTTGCATGCCCCACGCAATGTCCAACACACTATTTACCTCACAAAGTCTAGCATTTGCTAAAGGCACTAGGATCCTTGGAGGCAAGGGATTGACAGCCACAGTAGTGTTCCTATGCTTAAAGGGAACACAGGAAAGGGTTCAGGGAAATGCCACTGGGTCCTTGTACGTCATCGGAGAGGAGGGCCCAGAGGAGAGTCTGGCATGCACTTTAAAGGATTCTCCAGGGATTGGGGGGGGAGAAACTGGGGGATGGGGAGGGAGAGGTGAGAGGAGGGGAGCAGGGAGGTTGGGGGGGAGGGGAGGAAGGGAGGGAACCGGTCTACCTACTAAGTTTGTATGAGCGGAAATAATAATAAAAAATGTTAAAAATAAATAAATAAATAAATAAAGATGTCTCTACCCAGAAACATAGTGTCAGGTATGAGATATTCCTGAAGGAGGTGTTGATGATAGAGGTCCTAGAGACCTCCAAAACAATACAGGCTACTTGTCTTCTCACCAGAAACTAAAAGTAAGACCCTCTTGCTTCGGGCTGGAGAGATGGCTCAGAGGTTAAGTCTCTGACTTGTAAGCAAAAATAACTAAGCTTGGATTCTGGATCCCACATAAAAATGCCAGGTGGAAATGGCAACAGCCTGCACTTTGGCCCTGGAAGACCAAGTCTAAAAAACCCCAGAGAACAGAATTAAGGAGATAGAGTAATCCAAGATGATTCCCAAAGTCACCCTTGGAGGTCCTTAGGCACACATGGTGCCATCTGATACACACAGAATACACACACACACACACACACACACAGATAGAGAAATAAAAACATGGAAAAGTTATGTGGCTTTGGTCTGCTTTCTCTTCTCAGTCTTGCTGCACTGAACTCACTCTTCCTGTGATAATGGTGACACAAGGCCTACATGGTAAGACAAAGAAGGGGCCAGATAGGCCCTGTGATGCTGTGTGAGGTACCTCTGACCTCTAACAGTGCGTCAGAACAATGAGAATGGCCCAACAACGAAACTGCAGTCGTGGAAATGAAGCCACATAAGCAGAACTTATGTGAGAGACAGGGCTTTACCTTTCAGCCAAGGTGTCTTTACTTGTTAATCACATTTCATTAATGAGTGATAGTGCCGGACTTGCCTTGGAGCATCCAAAGGAATATATGGTCTTAGATGCCAGAGTTCAAAGTTAGGGCATTTGGAGTAATTCTAACCAGGCAAACAGCCACAAGACTGGTGAGGCCGTTAAAGAGGTCCTCTGATTTCTACCAAGGGCCTCGTGTCCATTGCTGCAGCCTGAAGAAGTGACTGGTAATTACACAAAAAAAAGCTAGAAGGAGCCTGTCTTGAAGATTGTCCTGACTTCGAGGTCAGCACCATGAAGAGCATCATAAGCATCGACTCCCTCACTCCAGGAACACAATCCACCGTCTCCCTCACACCCCCAGCCAATGTGACTTCCCGGGCTGTGCCTGAAAGGACTGCCTGCCTGTGTTTTGCAGAAACTGACTGTGACATCCACCTTTGAGTTGCCGTGGGATCTGGCTCTGATTGAGCAGACAGTGCATGCTCTCATCTGGCTTTTATTAAATTCCATAAGCGAGAGAGTAACTCATACTATGAAATGCTACAGTCTCACTATTTGCATAGTGAGGCACTAATTGAAAACTGTTTGTTCTCGTCTGCTTTTCTCTACTTTGCAAATTTTATTTAATGGGCATGGAGTACTTTTATATTTCAAAAAAACACAAGACTAATTTATAGTAGAAACAGAAGCATCGGCAGAGAGATCTCTATTACTGGAGGTTCCAGGAACCACATTCTGATGATCACAAGATCATTTTACCAGGGTGCTCCTTTAACTAAAGCTGGAGTGAGCTCTTTTGGAGATGGTCTTATATCTGAAGGATGTATGTTGTGCCAGATGCCAGTACTAAGGGTTTTGGCAACACAAGCAAGGTAAGTTCAGTCAATGAGTACTTGGTTGAATTTCTGAGCACCTCCTTTGGTTTGGGTTCTAGGTGTGCTTGGGAAATGGCTTTTCCTACCCAGAGAGATCCTTGAACGCCAAGTATGTGTCAAACTTACCATGCTGGCACCAAAGACTCAAAGAACATTTGTACCAGCCCTGTGGCTGGGAAGGCAGGCAGAAGAATGGTATTGCTCTACCAGCAATAGCCTTCAAATGGTATTTGCTCAGCTCATGAGGAGTACCTGGGGGCAAGAGGCAAATAGTGATTTAAAAAAAAAGGAGGCAGCAGAAGCAGAAGGAGATCCACATGTGACAGAAGCAGAGGAAGCCCCTCTTCCTGAGCAGTGGGTAAGTAGAAAAGCATTGTCCACACACTTTGCAAATCTGTTCAGAGCGTCTGGTGTTAACAACGATAAGCTCTTAAGTTTGTACCGTGAACATTGCTGGCGTTCATTTTCCTGAAAATAAACAAAGGCATCGGAGGTGAGGCAGCCTGACTCTAATTAGCAGCCATGGAACCCTCCCTTGCTGCCCTGACCGCCTTGTACAAAGGGTGCTGTCAGTCAAGCAGCCAGAAGTGCCACCACCTTTACCCCAGCACCAGCTGCCCTGAAGCATTCAGCCACCTTGAGACAAATATGAATGGCTCCTAAGAGTGGTGCCTCAACCAGGGCTGTTGGATACAGTTCTCAGCTCTTTGCTACCACAGACCTTGCTTTATCTAGCATGACCGCAAGCATTTCCATGTAGGTCAAAAGGGGAATGTGTCCCCTGGCACAAAAACCTCTGTGATTGGTGTGGAGACAAGCGTCAGTGGGAGTGATGCTAAACGGAAGAGCTGTCATTAGTCCAGATAGTGGCCATGATGGGCCCCAAATAAATGGTTATGATTGGTCCAGACAAATGGCTGTGACTGATCTGAACACCCTTTCTGAAGGACTATGGAAGCTGACCGTTCGGATCACTTAATCTGCTGGCTGGCTAGTACATAGTGCGCACTGTCTCCTTTTCTCTGACAGCGGAAGGTTCAATGAAGACTTCTCTTGAGTCCTCTCTTCTTGCTCACTCTCAGTGACGTGGGCTGAGCTACAAAGAAGGCTAAGGCAAGCACAGCAGAAGCAGGGGGCAGTGGCCTCGGGCACGCTGCTTCATACCTGAAGAAGCCATAACAACCTCAGAGGCAATCACAGCAACTAGCGCCAGGCTTCTGACTGCCAACTCGCATCCAGCCCTTGGTGTCTGAGCCCCGGATCCCAGCTTCTGAGTTCAGTCATCAGCAGCCACAGTTTGACAGCTGAAGACACAGCAATGGATTCTCCCATCTGGCAGATGCTCCTGTTCACCTGCCACTAATCCAGGGGGTTGTAGACACCACTCCCAAGTGGTCCCACTCTTGACCCACACACAATTCTTTTTTTTTTTTTAGCAGAATGAAGATGCTCATGGTTTTAGGTTATAGTGCATGATGATGGTAAGACAGTTCATAATAATACCAAGAGTTCAGGGAACTGATTACACCATATCCATAGGACAAACTAAACGATGGGCACGCTTTCTAGCTTTCTGCCAAAGCCAACTAGATCTTACCTACCTTCCCCAGGGAATGGGCTCACTCACTGTGATCTGGGTCTTCCCACATTAATTAGATAATCGCCTACAGGCTTGCTTACTTTAACTAAATAATTCTTTATAGGTATGAAGGCTCAACTCTCAATGGTCAAATGCATAACTGGCACAGAGTATATCCTGGAACTGTGAACCAGAAAAAGCCCTTCCCACACACAATTCTGAGTAGCTCCTAAAGCACCCTTGGACCTTCACAGGTACACACAGTGCTTCTGACACACACACACACACACACACACGCACACGCACACGCACACGCACATGCACATGCACACATGCATGCAAAAATAGCTGGCATGCAGAATTGTAAAGATCCCAGAAATGAACTCACATGAGGTCTTCAAAGACATAACAATTCCATCCCAAGAATTCTAGTAGTCACTCCACTATGCACTCCAATCCATCCCATACCTACTAGCCCTGCCATATTACCACATAAGTGTGGGATCATACAAGAAAACAGCATGACATCACTATCTGAGATTGTTGGGAGTGATAGTTAACCTTGGGTGTCAACTTGACCACACCTGCCATTAACTAAGACCACCTGAAGAGCTTATCCAGATCAACACATTTACAAACAAAGGTCAGCCCTAGATCCAATTGGAACCCTCCTAGATCTGATTGGAACCTCCCAGTAGCCAACCAGATAAAAGGAACCATAGGACAGAAGACTCAGAAAAAGAAAAGAGACTCTCTAGAAATCCTCCAACCTTCAGCGGTCACTTACTAGCCTACTGGATGTTTGCAGTGACGTAGCCTACCTCCAACTACCAGCCATGATGTCGCCTCCACCATGAAAGACTGTTTCTCCTCTCTGGAACCGCAAGCTGAATAAATTTCCTTTTCTCCCTTAAGTTGTTAGACTTTGAGTGCTCTGTCACAGCAATAGTTAAGAGTCACCATTACACTGGGCCATCAGAGAGTTGCCTTTTACCCTTTTGGTGAATAGTAAATTTCGAGAATGAGAAACTGCATATTAGGGTTAAGTTTAGTTCTGTTTTGCATAACCTGCTAGGGATTCCAGGATTTTACTCTTCTAAAAGAAATTACAATCCAGATTCTGCCCCGCAATCTAGATGGGCCAGTAAAGGGAGGGGGATTGATCCTATCAACCATGTCTACTTGTCTTAGGCGGCCTTCCAGTCCAAGAAATAAAAATCATTGTAAGGCAATTTTAATCTTTGCCGAACTCTCTTGAAGTACATCGAAGGGAATCCCAAATGCCCGGCAGAACCTCTGAAAATTGCCTTTCACGACTTCTCCTGAGACCATCTATCACACACACTTAGGGCTCGCTCCTCCTGATTTAAGCCCTGCCTCTTTCTGCCCCCCCCCCAAGCACCCACACAAGAATCATAACTATGAGAGGGCACTTGTCTCCGTGCCTCCCTCTTGAATTTATTCCTCCTGTGGCTGGTAGCCCTCTCTTCCCTTCTGAAGTAAATCAATTTCACCTCTCTGGCCCCTGTTCCAATCTCCACTACTGTATTTTTATATTTGTGGCAGAAGTTTAATAGGTGGAAAGGGGGGATGCTTCACAGGGACTGCAATGCCCAGGAGGAAGATCTGTTCTCCTTGCATCTAAGCGCAAGGTACTTTTAGCCTCAGCTGGGGAACTTTCTTTCAGGTGGCTGCTGTACTTTACACTGTTGCTCATCCTAAAAACGTAAAGCTCCTCCCATCAAAGTGTAATATACAATCGCCTTCATAAACCTATTCTCTCTTACTCAAGTCTCCATACTTTTTTGGTGTTTTTAAGGTTTTTTTTTTTTATTTTCTCAGAGTTTAGTGCATGAATATAATGAATTCATTATGTTATCACACCTCCCCAATCCCATCCCCTTTCTTTTCCCATTATAGCCTGTCTGCTTTCTTATAGTCTTCCTCCTATTTTCATGCATAGTCCACCGAGTTTCATCTGCTTGTCTTTGTTGGCACGTGCCTGAGAACTTGCTGGAACATGAATTATATATCAGTGAGTATACCATTGAGGAAAGCATCTTCCCTCTCCCCCAATCAGCATTAACCCTAAACCCTCTTAGGGATGCACGGGGCTTCCTGAGGTCTTTCCTATTCCATGGTGAAATGTTGGTTGGACAAATCCCATGGAGGTCGTGTGGAAAATACACAGTGAATTGCAGTGAATTCAAAGATATAACAGCCCTGTCATGTTCAAAGATGATGTCAGGCCACAACCTGCCTCCCTTCGGGATCTTACCGGGTTACCTGGGGTGTTCTTGAAAGCTAGATGTGCTATTGAAGGCCAGTCTGTAGTCTTCAAATCTTTTACATTTTGTCCATAGCAGATTTAAGTTAGTTTGGTCTGATTGCTTTTGGAGGCAATGAGCTACAACCATGAGCTTCTAATGCCTGCCTGCCCCTACTAGATCACGTAGGACAATGGTCTCCCTCCCGTGAATCCTGCACTGCTGTATTTCTTATTCGTCAAAATGAATTTGAATATGTGCATATGTTTTCAAAAGCATCTTTAAATCTCTGGAACCGCGAATCAAGTATCGTCCGCAGTCGGGAATCCCAGAACGCAATCACTGTATTGCACCCCGAGCGAGCGTCCCAGGGAGTCTCCCGGAGGCCACTGTCCCTTGGAGGGTGTTCTCTGATACCACTCTCCTCGGCCGTCCTTGCTCTTTTGCGCAGCGCCCAGCTGCAGACCCTGGGACCCTGATCTGGCATCTGAAGAGTTAATCTGCTGCCATCTAGTGGCTCCCAGCCAACCTGCGGGACACCCAATCCTGGAGGTGGGGGCTGAAGGAGAAGCAAAATACCGGTGCCCCCTTCTCTTTTGCTCTCTCTCTCTCTTTCTCTCTCAACATGCTCCTTCCCTTTTTTGCTCCCCTCACTGAGGCAGCTTAGGGCCCTGAGGCCGGTTTTCCCTGGACCGGAGGCAAAGCAATAGCACAGGCCTGGATTTCTTGTAAGTTTTCCACTGTGGGGCTCCCAACAGCTGTGACCCTTTCTTGATTTTGATGTAGACTTCAAGGGCGCCGTCCCCAGCGGGGGAACATTTTTACCTCAGGAGCCTTATTCACATTGGTAGCCTTGGCAGGGAAAGTTCCAGAAGCTTTGATTACACAAATACCTCTGCTAGGTACAGGCCCTGTCTTGGTAACCTGGGGAGAGGGAATGTGCACATGGGTTGATTAAACCAAACGACCTGTTTCCTCTGCTGGGACTGGGGGCAGGGTGGGGGTAGTTGGGAGGGGGGGTTCATCTTGGAAATGGTTTTTCCCTTGGGGCTGTGTTGCCTGAAAACTTAGAGGGTTTAATTAGGATTGGGGAGGATTTGGCTTCCACAGCTGGCTTTGCTGGGTTACAGAGAGAGAGAGAGAGAGAGAGAGAGAGAGAGAGAGAGAGAGAGCAGGAGTAGGCCAAAGCATCTACAGCACTGAGTCTGTAGTAAGGCAGTCATGGCTCTTTTTATTTGGATTGATTCCACTTAAGAACTTTTAACCTTCTGAACCGCAGTGCGGCTGCATGTGGTTTCTGTGTCCCGGCTGGAATCTGGACCATCCAGTGGAAGTGGTAGCTGTGACTTTAACTGCTGCCTTCATCTAGGGTCACTCTTCAGAAACTTGTCTAAACATTCCCCTTAGCCAGTATCTCCCTGACTGTGAACTCCAAAGGAGAAGCAAGACAGACTCTGAGCTGCTATTGTGTCAGCTAGAGGGATGGAGGGCCAGGGAGTAAGTAAATCCAAAGGTGGTATTTGTCGTGTGTGTGTGTGTGTGTGTGTGTGTGTGTGTGTGTGTGTGTGTGTGTGTACCAGAGGACACTTGAGTGTACCTGCATGTGGAATGTGGAGCACCAGGGTGAATTCAGGAACTATCTGGGATTGTTAGACCTTCTTTTTGCTTTGCTCCAGATTTTCCCAGGCTTCACATTCCAGGACCAAAGTGCAGGCCACTGCCATTTCTGCCTGGTATTTTTACATGGGTTCTGAGGATCTGAACTCATATCTTTTTGCTTTCAAGGCAGAGGCTGTAACCCCTGAGCCACTTTTGGTTCTCCTGCCCTTATTTGTCATCCCTTACCAGTATGGGTATTCCTTAGTAATCCTCTGCATCATAGCTACTCTGCCATTTAGAAGTTTAGAAGAATCTTCTTGTCTACTTTTCTTTGGTATGTGTATATATTCTTGTGTCATTTGTTTCTCAATAATGTTCTGGTTAAGAACTTCAGAGACTCTATATCAACCACCTAGAACTAGGCCAGACTAATCTCTCCCCATCCTGAAGCTCAGGGAAATTTGCGGAAGAGGGGGCAGTAAGAGTGTAAGAGCACAAGGATGGGAGGAGCAATGATATGCAAGATACTCCACACAAGTTAGGGCCGAAGCAATCATAATTGGACTTTGCATGCCCCACGCAATGTCCAACACACTATTGACCCCACATAGTCTAGCATTTGCTAAAAGCACCAAGATCCTTGGAGGCAAGGGATTGACAGCCACAGTAGTGTTCCTATGCTTAAGGGGAACAAAGGAAAGGGTTCAGGGAAATGCCGCTGGGTCCTTGTATGTCATCGGAGAGGAGGGCCCAGAGGAGAATTTGGCATGCACATTAAAGGATTCTTCAGGGATTGGGGGAGGGGAGGGACTCGGGGGGTGGGAAGGGAGAAGTGAGGGGAGGGTGAGCACAGGGGTGGGGGGGAGGGAGGGAGGGAACCGGTGTACCTATTAAGCTTGTATGAGCAGAGATAATAAAAAATGTTTTAAAAAAATGGAGTCACTTGAGGCAAAGCACGGCCTGAAAGCTATTGTTCTGTACAATATGGAGTAACTCAGGGCCTGGTAAAAAAAAAAAAAAAAAAAAAAAGTGTTCTGGTTATAAAAGAATTGAATGCTAAAATGTTAAACTGAATGAGTAAAGGCAGATTTTCCAGCTGTGGCTGAGGTAGGTTTGTTCACACGTGGCTGCTCCCTTTCTCGTTCCCTTCTTTCTCTTTTCTTTCCTTTCTTTCTTCCCTCCTTCATTCAGAGAAACAGAGACAGAGCTCTATCCTGAGCCCAGTGCCTCGGATGGGTCATCCAAGCCGTGTGTGCAGGTTTGCTGGCGCACTGTAAGCAGACAGACAGCTTGGACGAGTTTTCACATAGTTTCAGGAACTACAAGCTAAGATAAAGCTGTGAGAAGGGCTGATTTCTTCTAAAGGTTGGGAAAAAGAGACCATTCCAAGGCTCTCACCTAGATCTTTCCTAACTCCTGCAGATATATATATATATATATATATATATATATATATATGAAAAAATATAATCACATATATACATATAGTCATATGACATATATATGCCATGTTGTGTAACATATATATGACAATATATATATGACATAAATATAGTTGTATATATAGTCATATGACATGACATTTTCCTGTGTGTCTGTCACTGAATCCAAATACTACTTCAGATAGATAGATAGATAGATAGATAGATAGATAGATAGATAGATAGACAGACAGATAGATAAATAGACAGACAGAGATCCCATTTCTATAAAAGCTTATATTTGAATTTTACCACATGCTAAAAACACTTTGGAATAAATAGGTCACATCATTTGTGAGACAAAATTCTTCCTTAGCACGAGGTAAAGCAAGAGTTGTATGTACTTGGAACTGTAGTAGTACTCAGGAAAAAAAAGAAAATTGTAAGATATCTGACCCTAATAATACCTATTTTCTTTTTTACATTGAATGTTTATTTCTTTGACATTATACATTCAGATGTATTTGAAAGCCAAGTTGCCTTACAAGGCTTGTGATAACAGAAGCAGGGCCAGGCATGTCCTGTCTCCCTGCACACACTCCAGGGAAAACATCTTTTTATCCTGTGAGCCTGTTAATATTTAAGGTTTTGAACATCAGTCTCATGATATAACATAGACTTTCAACTGAAGCCTCGGTCTCCAACCTGACAGGTGGAAGAAGACTGACATTCACCTGGGACTACCACAAGTGCAGTGGGCAACCAGATCACGTGTGGATACTGAGCATGGCTTCCTTCCCGACCTGACACTTTTCTACTTGGAGAGAGAATCTGGCTTGCTCTTCACTTGCCAGGTTTTTAATGTGCTTTCCTGTGATCAAACTCTAATTCTGCCCTCAGCCATGTAAATCTCTCAGCACTTTCAAACACACCTGCACTTGACAAAGAGTGTGACTTCTGTCTCCTAGGAAACCCTGGATTTAGGATTTTCCTCTTGGATGAGCGAGATAGGCAGAGGAGACGTCCAATAGCAGCCTTGAGGAGTATGCAGCAGCCCTAACCACTCACAGGCACTCTCTGTGATCAACTGCAGCATTAAATGAAAAGTATTACAAAAAAAACTCCAGAAATGAACTGCTCGTGAGTTTAAATTGTACTCCATCCGAGGTGCATGCTGCCACTGCTGCGTCTTGCCCTTGTCCAGCACGTCCACAGTCTCTTGGTAGTTGTCAGGGAATTGATGGTCATGGAATCAAGTTACTTGTATTCTAAGTAACCTTTATTCTACTCAATGATGGCCCCAAAACATAGACATAGTGATGTGGAATTTAGATGTAACAATGAGAACAAGTGAAAGCTCAGTAAGGCCTTATTTGGGGGGAGGGGGAAGAAACAAGAGCATATTCAAATGAATTTCATTATAGCATACTATTATAATAACTTTTGTCATTAGGTGTTGTTATCAGCCCCTAACTATGCCTAATTATACACTTTGTGGTAGTTCATAGGTACAGGAAAAAGGGTAATACAGAGTTCAGGACTATGCATAGCTTCAGGGTTCTTGGAACACATCTCGCTGGACACTAGGGGACGACTATGTCTGACTGCTGTGTTCTGGGAGCTGAGTCCAGAAAGGTTCGGGCCCCACATTCAGCCAGCTGGTTTTAATAGTTCCATCTTCAGCACAGAAACACCTTCCTTGCCTCAGCTCTGGTTGGCATGTCTCCCTAGCTACTGCCTCTAGAAAAATCTCTCCAGTCAGTTCCTTCAATAGAACTTTGTGAATGGTTGTCAGAGGCAGGGAGGGAGGGGCCTTAGGTGAGCCTGTGGCCTCTTCTACCAACTTCTTGCTTCTGTCTTACCTTTAATTGTCTCTTCAGAGGTGCCAACCCCACTGAGCTTCTTTGCTGCTCCCAGTGTGAACTCTCGGTCACTTGCAGCACCCCCCAGGCCTGACTAAGCCACTCACCAGTTTAACCACAGCATCATCCAAGGTTTTAGTATTTTCCTCTGTCTCGCTCTCACTGTTTTTGTTTGAGTTTTGGGAAGAACTTGTATGCCTGCCAACTTCAATTTTATAGTCACTCTTGTGTGTGTTTAATCAGTATGTCCTGAAGATGTCTCTGCTTGGAGCAGTCTTCCTCTTCTTGGCCTGTCTGGAAGTTCATGGATAAGAAAGGCCTTTCCCAGGTCCTCGGACCTATGAAATGTAGCTTGACCTGGAAGATGTCAGTGACAGAAACCAGACCCAGGAAGACACTGCTGCAGTATCTCACTCATACATAGAACATAGAGAGTCAGATATAGAAACAGAGAGTGGATGGTAGCGACTGAATATGGGAGGCAGAGGGAATGGGAAAATATAGGGCTTGGCAGAGGGGGGGGGGGGAGACAGGCAGCAAGCTTAGCTGTGAGGGACCCTGTCTCAGAAAATAAAGTGGGACAGGACTAAAGAAGACAACTGATATCAACTTCTAGCTTCTACAGGCACATACACATGCATGTGCATTCACACTTATACACATACGTGAACACATACATGCAATCTCCATGTATGCATTAAAAAAGAGGAATCATTTTAGGAGACATATGTACATTAAAATACCATTAAGCATATACAAAAAAGTGTCATATGCTTTCCTGAATACACGAGTATAATGTATACACACACAATCACAATCACATACACACACAGTCCTACCCACAGCATCTCAGCTCCATAATCCACAGAGAACTGACCTGTGTGCTTGAATTTACCAGCTAGTTCCTTATTTTTTTTCTTTATATATAATTCCCTTAGATTTCTCTGGTTCTCTTCCCTCCCACTTTCAACCTATTTTGAGAGTAAAGTCAAAGTTCCATTGCAATTGGAATGCCAATCCAATTACTATAAACCATCCCCCTGCCTCAGAGCCTAAGCATCTTCTGAATAAGATACTTCCATTTCTAAGCATCTTAGAATAAAGTTAAAAACTCTCAATCTAGACCCCGCTTCCTGTCCACCCTCACGGCATCCTCCCCTCTCAGCTGGTTCTCAGCTCCCAAAGACCTTCATGTCTCTGCTTGGAAATCACTCTGTCCTCAGAATCCCAAGTGCACTGAATTAAGCCCCATGTTACACTTTCCACACCTGATGTTTTCTGAACATTTTAGTTACTTGGCCCCACTGGACCAGAATGTGCTCAGGCTCAAACCCTCAACTGTCAAGCTGACACCTGTGCCTAACTATGACAGTTATCTAGCTTCAAGGCCTGCCTCCAGTAATGTACATCCTTCAAGAAGGCTCCGCCTCTTAAAGATTCCATAATCTTTCCAAACAGCAAAACAGCTGTTCACATCCGTCATAGTTAGGCACAGGTGTCTGTTGAGGGTTTGAGCTCTGGGCACATTTGTAGAGAATTAGTGGTTGAGTTAAGACCACCTGCAAGAGATTGTCTAGTTGATGGGGAAGGCCTAGCCCATGGTGGGTAGGACTAGGCTCTAGAATAAAATACAGAGAGCTGGTTGAGGAAGTTGATATCCTTGTATATACTTAGCCAGACATGCTGGTCTGGCAAGTAAGGATCATCCCTCTCTCAGCCATTACATAGAGATGGTGTGGCAGTTCTCTAGACCCTGGAGCTGGTGTGATCTCTCCTGCTAAGATGGACAAACAACTGTAACCAGGAATCATAAGAGAAAATAAACTCCTTATTCCCTTAAGCCCTTTGATGGTGATTTATTGGCAACCATGCAGGCCAACTGCTACAACATCTCTCAGCTCATTCCAGGGCTCCAAAAGCAGATCTCTTAAATTATATAAAGACATAGAAGCACTAAATCCTTGCTTTTCATAGACAATTGGGAAGTTGATCACAGAGATAAAGCTAGCAAACCCCTTAAGGGTTCTCATAAAGTAAGCAAAACAGAGGTCTCTGTCCCAAATTATGGTGACACTAAGATTTATAAAGTTTCCCAGGTTTTTTTCCTCAGTTTTTTTTTACATGAGAAAAAAGAAGCATATGATAATCAAACCTTTTAAACTTCAAACATTTGTTTCCTCCTCATCTTTAAGACAATAAATTTGGACTAAGTGCCTTCTATGACTACCTTGAAATTCCTTGGCCTTATTCTGTGATTCTGTACAAAAGTTGTTCACTATAATTTCTGGGTTTCTCAAAATACATGACTCTTAAGGAAACCAAAGCTTTATTGAAAGATTTTAAAATATATATAAGCTGCTTTATGAATTTAGCAGAGAATCAAGTGAGGAATGCTGTAGATTTGAAATCTTCCAGTAATGGTACAATTCTAGAATTTGCCAACCAGCATTTTAGCGGTCAACCTAAAACTGTATGAGGGCTGGAAAAGCTAAAATCTTCAGTAGAAGCCTGAGAATTTTAAATTTTGTATAGAAGCAAAAATGAAACAATGCCCATCTGGAATAAAAAAGTTAAGATCCCTACCCTTCAAAATAAATAAATAGCAATATGATTACATTATGCTATTGTTTGGTTAATATTCACTCCTTCCTCTCAACATAGGCTTCTAACTCCTTCCTATTAATATTGAGTTTGACCAGGAAATTTGCTTTGGTCAGTGAAGTGTCTAGGGATATGACATTTTTTCCTAAATGTCCTTCTTTGGTTTAGCAGTAATCTTGTGCACTGATGATTTACCTTGAGATACATGTGACCTGGGTAACTGTGGCAGTTACTCTTTTTGTTGCTATGAAAGAAGACTCATACTCAGCTCAAGGAGAGAAAGGGGGATTTATTTGGCTTAGGGTTCCAGAGGGAGATGCAGTCCATTGTGGCAGAAAAAGGCATAGCAGGCGGCAGAAGCTGGAGAGGGCTCAGGTCACTGCAGCCATCATGGAGGCAGAGAGAACAGGCAGCAGCCTGCACGAGCAGATTGCTGGGGGAAGCAGGGTAGGATTGTCCAGCCTCAAGGCCTACAAGCTGTGATGTGCCTTCCTCCAGCAAGGTTCCATCTCCTAAAGGTGCCATGACCTCCTCAAACATTAACATCAGCTTACAGTAGCCCAGTCGTAGCCAGCCATCCCTCCTCAAGTCTCATGGCAGCAGCTGTGCGTGTGCTCCTGGAGCAGCTTGCCCACAACATGCAGGAACAAGGATGAGGAAAACGTTATCGCAACCCATTCCAGAGACCTCTTCTCTGATCCCTGTTGCTCCTTGTGACCACCCCGCTGCCAAGACCTAAAAGCCACTGTTCACAGACCCTTTACTTGGTTGCTGGCCCTTATGCCTCAAATGGAAGTGATTTCCAAGGGATGTAAGGAGATAGTGCCCTCTTCCCCTTTCATTTTCTTCTTTGAAAACCAAACATTAAGACCAAAATATTCAACATGACTATATGTGTGTGTGTGTGTGTGTGTGTGTGTGTGTGTGTGTGTGTGTGTGTAGGAAACTTAGAACATGACCATGTGGGCTCAGGGAAGGCAATAGATTGGAAAAGACCCAAAAAGAACTTAAGTTTATCCTCCAAAACTAATCTCAGCAAAGACAAAGTCTGATACAAGAAAAAAACAAGCACAATTGATAAAAAGAAAATGCAGCCAAACCCAGCAAACTGAGGAGGGAGATCTGATTTCCTTAGTTACATTATTGTATTCAGATGTTTCGTTCTCAACAACAAACAACACACAAGGCAGACTAAGAAACTAGAAAATGTAGCCTGTTCAAAGGGGGAAAAAAATCCATAGAAATTACTCCTGAGAAGGAAATGCTGTCAGATTTGTGGGACAGAAACTTAAAAGCAATTGTCTTAGGAATGTTCCAAGAACATTCTGTATAATGAATGAAGTAAAGGAAGATGTGGAGAGAGAAAGGAATTAACATACAAACAAAACAGGCAGAAAACCTGAAAGGAAATTCTGGCACTAAAAAGCACAAGAACTGAAATGAAAATGTCATTAATATTTAAAGGTAGGTCTGAGCATGCAGAAGAAAGAAGGAATCCCCAAACTTGAAGGTTTGGAATGCGAGGTTGTTGCAAGAAACTGGAGCAGGTAGCCACTGTAAGAGTTCCAGAAGAAAAGCAAGGAGAGACAAACAGAATATTGAACAATGCTTGCAAACAGCCCAAATGTGATGGCATCTTTGAGAGGTGGAACCTTGCTGGAGGAAGGTGGTCACGGGGGGGTGGGTCTTGAGGTGGATGAGTCCCACCCTACCTCCAAGAGAAATCTGCTTTACAGCAGGCAGTCTTGAAGCTCTTGGCTTCCAAGATATTTGCAGTCACTTAGTCTGCCTCCAGCTTCGGCCAGCCAGCCATGCCACCTCCTCCATGAAAGACTGTTTCCCCTCTGGAAACGTAAGCTGAATAAATCCCCCTTTCTCCCTTAAGTTGTTTGACTTTGAGTGCTCTCTCACAGCAACAGAAAAGAGTAACCATTGCAGTGACTTATCACATACATGAGACTTCAATAGCGCTGCCAGTTTATTTCTTATTAAAAACTTTGGAAGTCTGAAGGTCATGGGTCAATGTAGTCAGAGTGCTAAAGACAAAAAGAGACACTATCAACCAAGAATCTTATGTTTACCAAAAGTGTTCAAGAGTGAGAAACATGTAATAAGATAGTATCTGCTGCCTCTGTGTGACACAGTAAAGGAGAACCAACTGTTGCAAGGAGACAAGGAATGGAAGCATATCAGCCTCAGTCATGAGGGAGCAATGAGACCGCTGTGGAGACATGCAGGAGTGCGGCTCAACAGAAATAAGCCAGCTGTACTTGGCTCCTTGGTGGTGGAGGGGGACAGACACCTCTTCCTAGAAGTAAGCCAGGTACCTGCAGGACAAGCCTGCAGCTCCCACATGCTCTGAATCAAATTGGGTCACTTAGTGGGACAGCATAAAGGAGAGGAAGTCCATTTTATTACTCCCTGTACCTGGAGTGCTGTGACTGTGTGCCCTTCTGAGAAAGAAAAGGAACAACCATGACTCCGTGAGGCTGTAATCAACCTGCCACAGCTCTGAGGTGAGAGACAGTCTCCACAGGCTCTGGTGGAGAGAGGACGGTCGGATGCTGAGTGCCCACATTTTCAGGTGACGAGAGGCCTAGCTAGGACAGTCAACTGTACTGTGGGTAGAAGTCCTGCCCTCCGGGGCTAGTAGCTTAGTCATTACCAGAGGATAAATGTGAAGCCGGAGGGAGATAGATGGCATGGCCTCTAGAGCTAACCATCCACCATAAGGTTCCTTAGCTTTGAGACACAACTGCAACGCAACAAGAATGTCAGCCACAGCTCTTGTCAGCAAAGGTGCATAATACCTGGCAGGTTTTGAAAGTATGGACTAGTCTGCCTCTTCAGACCCCAGAGCAGGTCTGCTTCCTCCACTCCCAACACACCAGGAGGATCCCCCTGCATGGAGTGTTCTCCGCCCAGACACTTCGAACTAGGGACTCTGTGGACCATGGCTGAACGAGTCAGCCATAGACTGTAGAGCTAAGTGTGGCCAGAAAAGGCTCCTCGTATGCAAAGAAGGGAAGGCCTCTAAGTAAAGGCAATATTGTCATTAAATCATAGCAAAAACGGGACTCTCCAAGACCACCCCTCCCTCTCACCCACCTGGATGACTTTGACTGTAGAAGACGTGGAAAGAAGACACTCCAACATTTCTTTTCTTTTTGCCCTTTGACTTCTCCTAACCTCTAAACTATTTAATAAGTTTAATAACAACTTTTTATTTTTTATATTTTTTATTATTATTTATTCAATTGTGCATGTATGGTGTGTGTGCGTGTGTGCATGTGTCTGTGTGTAGAACCACGGACGAATTCGGGAACCACCATGGACGCCTCCACCTCCTCCTTGTTTACTCTGCTCCGGGATTCACAGGCTCCGCCCTACCAGGACCAGAAATGCAGGCCTCCCCCGCTTCTGCCCGGCGTCTATACTTGAGGTCTAGGATCCGAACTCAGGACCTTCCACCTGCAAGGCAGAGGCTTAACCCCTGAGCCACCTCTTCAGCCCCAATAACAACATTTTAATAAGTTGATTTTATCTTTTTAAGATTTTTATGTTTTCATTTTTTTATTCTTCTTGCATTTATCTAATTTTGTTTATGTGATGTCTCATTATTGAACAGTTGTATTTTTGTTTATTTCTTGTTCTTTCCCTCATTGCTACATTCTCCTCAATTTCTCTTTCCTCCCTTAATATTTATCTGTTTGTCTATTGGTTTGTTCTTTTAATAAAAGATTATTTTGAGCAAATACAAGTAACTATGGTGCAGAAGAACAGATTCAAGGTGACCCAATGTCATGTTCTACTATGGAAGGGTGACATGGACTTTTTATAGAACAAAAGAAAGTCATAAATACAAGTACATGGGTGGGGAGACCAGGATCACTGAAAAGTTCAGAAAATCTCCTCTATAGGTCAGATGATTTCTAATGACATTCTTAGCTCTTGGATCTGTGGAGGCTGATGGTCTGTTTAGTGAATACACTCTGATACACAGGTAACTGATGAACAACTATTCTCCATCATAATCCGGGTTTGAGTTTTCTCTTTCTCTGTTCCTTATTTGGCATGACGTTTATGTGGACATGTGGAGGGAGCATTCTAATCCCAGCTAGCTGTCCTGTAGGATGTGTTGAAGACGCCCAGCCTCTTAAGGAGAAGTCTCACCATTAGTGAGCTCCACTTTTTAAATAAAATTCTCTCTGCATATTTTATTTTTTGAACATGAACTCATTCCTAACACATGTGTCATAGTTAGCTACAAGTCAACTTGATGGTTGAGGGTTTGAGCTCTTGGCACATTTGTAGAGAATTGGTAGTTGAATTAAACCCAGAGCAAATCCACAAGAGGAGATTTTTGGTGGATGGGGAAGGCCCAGTCTGTGGTAAGTGGAACTAGTTCCCAGGCAGGTGAATAAAATGGAGGGAATTGGTTGAGAAAGTTGGCATCCTTGTGTATACTTGGCCAGATCGGGCAAGTAAAGATCGTCCCTCTATCAGCTGTTTTATGGAGATGGTGTGGCCAGTTCCTTTGGCCCTGGTGTTGGTGTGAAGTCTCCTGTAAAGCTGACAAGGAACTTTAACCAGTCTATCATAAGAGAAAAAAAAATGTTCCCTTAAGCTGTTTAATAGTGAATTTATTAGCAACAATGCAGATATTTTGAGCAAATTCATCTTATTTTAAAATTTCTACTCCTCTACCTATTTCTCCAGTATTTGGCTAATTGTGATAAACACACTATTCCAGCTCTTAGAAACTGATTTTTGTATAGTTTAGAGAAAAAGAATCAATTCAGAATCTTTTGGTACCCCTAAAAGTCTGCAAAGTCAAAGTTACTATGAGGTCAGCAGAAATCTTAGTATGCTATAGAGCTTTCCAGAGCCTTCCAGGACTGGGAGTAATATGCATATCACCTGGGATTTTAGTCTATCAAGTTTGTCCTGTACATTGACCTTTGTGTTGTTCAAAGTTATACTCGAGACCCACTCTGCGGAGTATCTAGTCACATTTACAAAGCAGATGCTCAACAGAATAGATTATACTGGGCAGGGAATGTAAGAAACTGTAACAGATTGACCAATATACATTGGAAATGTATTGATCTTAACATTCCTGATACCACTATTTAATAGCTGATAAAGTAGGATAAAAAACAAAATTAGTCAAAAAAAATTTTAAAGCCACTACATGTTAATAAAGAGAACAATTTATCAAGGAGATACAACAACTGGGGCAGTAACACGATTCAGTAGGTAATGGTGTTCATGACTAAACCTGATGACCTGAGTTAAATCCCTACAAATGGTCTCCATAAACATATTGTGGTGGATACACACGCACACGCGCATGCACACACACACACACACACACACACATACACACACACTAAAGGTAGATAGATAGATAGATAGATAGATAGGAAGAACATATAATAACTGTAAATACATATGCTCTGAATATTGGAGCTCTCAATTTTATACAATAAGCATTAATGGATATAAAAGGATAACTAGGTCCTGATGCAATAATGGTGGGAGATTTCAGCATAGCATTCTCATCCATAAATAGATAATTAAGACAGAAAGTCAACAAAGAAATTTCAGAGTTTAACTACATAATAGTTCTTAACAGATACCTACAAAATAGTCCAGCTAACAGCTATGAAATTCATATTCTTCTGAGCAACCCACAGACAGTCTTTAAAATAGATCCCATTTGAGGCCATAAAACAAGTCTTAAAATATACAAATAATCAAAATAATAATAAAAGTCATGTTTTCAGATCAAATAAAATGAAACTAGAAATCAATTGTACAAAGAAAAAAATTATATAATTTTTTGGAAATTTTAGAAATTTTTTAGAAAAAATTATAATAAACGCATGAAGATTGAACAGTAGACCTTTAAATGATCAAGTGGATAATTAAACAAATCATGGAGGAAAATAAAAAGTTCTTAGAATCCGATGAACAGAAAATCACAGCTCATCAGAACCTTTGAATCCAGCAAAGGAAACTCTAAAAAGAATAAGTCCATGAGTGCTTATATAAAAATCAGAGAATTTTTTTAAAGTAGCTTAATGATTCAATTCAATGTCTTAGGAAAAAAAGTAGTAGATATAAAGAATAATAAATATCAAGGTGAAATTAATTAAATGGAGACTAAAAGAACAATACAAAAACTCAATGAAACCAAGAGTTGATTCTTTGAAAAATAAGCAAGATTGACAAATTCCTAGTCAAACTAACCAAAAGAGAGTGGAGATGAAAAAGAAGACATTATAGCACACTCATGAAGTACAGGGATTATTAAGAAATACTTTGGAAATTCTAATTCAAAAAAATCTGGAAAATCTAGAAAAAATGGATAAATTTCTAGATACATATGTCCTAGCAAATAAAATAAAGTTAGAATAAAAATAAATAGATCTGCAAGAAGCAATGAGATTTAATAGTTGTAATAATTTTCTTTACATAGAAAAGCCAGGACCATACATATTTCCTAAATAAGAGGAGCCAACACCAATGCTTTCCAAACTGTTGTACAGAACAGAATGAAAAGGAATGCTTCCAAACTCATGATATGAAATCAGTGCTACCTCAATACCCAAACCATATGACACGACAATAAAAAGAAAACTATAAACTGATTTCCCTGATGAATACAGACACCAAAATTCTCAAGAAAATGCTTGTTAATTGAATTCAAGAACACATTAAGATCACACATCATGAGCAGGAATACAAGGATGGTTTGACAAATTCAAACTCATAAAAGCAACACAGCACATAAATGGAACATAAATGACACTGGTTGATGCACAAAAGGCCTTTGACAAAATTTAAGATCCCTGAAGAAACTAGGAATGGTGAGAAAATATAAACATATATCGACATAATAAAAGCTATACATGACAAATTGATAGTCAATTTTATATTAAATGAACAAACAAACTAAAAATAAAGAATGAGATGAGAGTACTCACTTTCTCTGATTTTCTTTAATATACTGCTTGAAGTCCTGGCTACAGTAATAAGGCAAGAGAAAGAATGAAGAGATACAAATAAGAAAGCAGAGAGTAAAATTATCCTCATTTGCATATGAAAAAAAGATTTAGTGCAATCATCAAAATTCTAATAACACTTTTCACAAAGCTAGAAAAGAGCAATTCTAAAAAAAAAAAAAAAAATCATAGCAAGCACAACAGACCCTAAATGGCAGGGCAATCCTTAGCAGAGAAAGCAGTGCTCAATTTTACTCAAATTATAGCATAGTTCAAATTAAACTATAGTGTGATAGTAACAAAATCAGCAAGCTATGGAGTTCCATAGCAATTATAGGACGTGGAAATAAAACAAGCTGGGATGGAGAGGAAAGCTTCCTCCACACTGGCTACTCCCACAATGCCAAAGGTATGAATAACAGGAAGAATAAGTGGTCAATGTCCTAGCCCAGCTATGAACACTGTAAACCACAATAAAACCACTCTGTCAAAAGAAATCCAGTAATGCAATAGTGGACTCGTAAGGTATTTTTTTTCTGATTGACATTGGAGCCCATTTTGCAGCAGGGAACACATATCTGGAACTGTAAACCAAGCTAAATACTCCGTGGACAGGGAGCCATAGACCCTAGGTGGGAATAAACTTCTTAGTGTGAGCTAATATTTGATAGTAAGCTATCAAGTAAACACTTCTTTTTATACCCATAGATCAGAGAAACTGTGTAACATAGAGAAACAACATTGGGGCAAAGTAAAGCACCCGTGGATTACTCATTCCCGTTCAGTATGTCTAAATCGCCCCCATCTCAAGGCGCAGGGAACACTTCAGAAGAGTTGGCAGAAAGAATTTAAGTGCCAGAGAAAGGGGAGAGGTATGGCCAGACACTAGCCTCTGTTCCTATCAGGGCTGCCGCACCAAGGTTTAATGCAGAAATGTCTACTTGCATCAGACCTGCACAGTGGATGAGCTACCAGCATTTCCCCATGGAAGAGGGAAGATCCCAAGAGATAAGACACTCTCCCCGAGAGACAGTATGGGACTGGTGCTGGACAGGAAAGAAGGAAAAGACTCTTTATTCTATGGTTTACCCACTGGTAGGCTGTTTATATCCCTGTGTGTGCCCAGGCACTTGCTAGTTCAGGCATCCTAGATGAAACCCAGTGAATCACACATGCAGGGGGACAAAGAGGGAGAAAAACCAGCTAAAGAATGTGTGGGGTACAATGGGATGGGGTTGGGAGGGGGAGTAGGTGATGAAAACACATAAATTCATTTTTATTACAAATAAATTTAAAATTATAAAGTAGGGCAAGGCACTAGGAGACATGCTTCCAGCACTAGGGAGAAGGCGGCAGGAGGGAGGATGGCGAGTTTAAGGTCAGCCTGGACTGCAAAGTGAGTTCAAGGCTTCCCTAGACTAGGTTTGAAGAACCTGTTTCAGAAAAACAGAAGCTGGAGATGTAGCTCAATTTCCAAGTACGTGCTTTGCATGCATAATAACTACAGATGAAATGGGGGCCTCAAATAAAAGGCCAGGAGAATCTGTAGATATGAAGATTTGAGAAATATTCAGTGAAGAAAATAAATGTGCTTGCTCCCAGACGTTTCACAGATTATATGTCATATTAACTTTCTCAGATGTGGGAAGTTTTTTTCCACCAAGAAAATCTGTGTGTGTGTGTGTGTGTGTGTGTGTGTGTGTGTGTGTGTGTACATAGGTGTAAAATACTTTTAATTACTGTTATAGTTTGAATGTTTGTATCCCTCTGGTCAAATTCTTATATCAAAATCCTAACCTCCAAGGTAACCGTGTTGGTAGATAGATTTTCCTGGCAGAAATGTCATGAGTGAGGTTAGCATCTTTATGAGAAAAGACTAAGGTAGCTTGTGCCATGCTCCCACTAGCTGAGGACAGGAGCCAGGCCTGAGTCAGACACTAAATGATACTCTGATGCTACCAGTGCTTTGACTTTGGACTTTCCGGCTTCCAGATCTATGAAGAGTGTTTTTTCCTTCGAAGATATCCAGACTAAAGGACTTTGTTATAGCAGCCCACACAGACTAAGACAAATAATTTGCAACAAAAAGATATTTTCAAATGAAAAAAATAATAACCTTGGTATTATTTAGACCTCAGTAGTGAAAAATCTATAGGTAGAAACAGCTTTGAAGGAGGAAATTAGTCCTGTGGCTTATGTATGGAGTGAAGTGACTTTGAGAATCATCCTGGATTGCTCTATCTTACTGCGTTGCTCTGGAGTTTCCCAGGCTCTGCCTTCCAGAGTCCAAAGATCAGGCCCCACCATTTCTGCCTGACATTTTTTACATGGAATTTGGATCTGAACTTGGGACCTTTTGTCTGTAAGGCAAAGACTTTAACCCCTGAGCTATCTCTCCACCTCCAGAAATAGTTTTGACTGTTTGCTAAGCCAGGTTTAGCAGGCTAATTGGCATGTCTATGGCAAATACTACTAACAAAATAGGAATTAAGTAGTACCAATGCACAGGGCAAGGGATTAATGAATTTTTCCAGGAAGGAGAGGAGTAAGGCAGGCTTAACTGGAGAGGTAAATTGCAGTTAAGACCTTGGCAGACTGGGACTTCAGTAGGTAGGGAAGGAAGATTTGACTAAGAACACTGTGAGCAAGGCAGAGAGGCTGAGGAGACAGTAAGGGTTCCTGACCCATGAAGCAGTGCTGAGAGGAATGAGAGCACGGAGTGAAGAGTCAGCGCCGGATCAAACTGTTTCACTTGTGTTCATGGACCTCATGGAAGAGTCTTTCAAGAAAAACGCTAAAAAGCCAAGCATATTCTTTTGAAAATTCACTTAGGAAGAACTAGACCAGAGATAGAGAAAAGAGACGACAGGGAAGGGATTACAGTTGTGTCAGCAGGTTCTTCTGCAGGAGAATGGGGAAGGACTTTTCCTCACAAAGGTGGAACTCCCAGCATCACAGAGAAAAGAGTGTTCTCTCCACAGCGGCCCATCACAGCTTCCACTGGCACAACACAGGTTCGTTAACCTTGTTTTAAGCTGTCCTTATGGCTTTCACATGGATGTGTGTCATTATGCACAGAAATGGAATCTCCAAGAGCAACCTCAGATTTTTATGCTTATCCTTGTAGCATTCGTCCATGGTAGGGCTATTTCCTGTTTTAAAAGAAAGTAGAGGTTCGTGACTTTAAAGGCCCAAGGTCAGTGATGTTAGACTACACATCTTCTAAGCATCAAAGATGGCACATCAACCCAGCGCAACTTGACTCAAGTCAGGGAAACTGAGGCAGGTGCACAGCAAGTTTAAGGCCAGCCCGGGATTCATAGAAAGACCCTGTCTCAAGAAATCAAAACAAACAGAAAGAGTAATGTATGATCTTTTATTATTCTATACCACACGAACAATTCATTCTCCGACCTTCTTTTCCATCTCTAGATTAAATAAATGTCCTACACACTTACATCTTCCTTTCAGATATGGATATAGATGACATGTGTATAGATAAACAGATATCGACCCAGAAGATGGCTCAATGGGTATTTGGAAATGATAAAAACAGAAGATAAGAACCAAGAAATATAAAAATAAGAGTGAAGGATCCCAACCTCGGAAATAGTAAAAAAAAAAGACTTGGAATGACAGTGTAAGTAACAGCTATTGACTGTTTCCCTGAGCACACAAAAGACTCACCAAGTAATTCTGACCCTTACCCTGCTGAAATCAACATATCCATCAGTCGCAGGTGGTATACAGAGTCTTGTGAAGAATGAACACATCGTCTGAATGAGGGGAAAAGCTGAGGACTGTGAGGCAAGAACTAAGTTTAGGGGGCAGCTCTGGGTGAACTGAATTGATGAGCTGAGAAGCCTGGGACAAACCCCTTCACCTTCCAGAGCCTCTATTCCGACACTGCACCCCTGATGATCTCAAAGGTCCTTATTAGTCCTTCGGTGTCCCCAAGCCCACCCTACAGGGTTTGCTCCAACAGAAAATGCAAGAGAAGTCAGTTCTCAACATAACGTGTGATCCTTTTGCTTGGCAACAAGCACTTTAACACCAGAGCCACCTGCCCAGCGCCCTGTGACTACTACCAACAACACTGAGTTTAAAACATGTTAATATATTTGACGGAAATCTTTGTAGTTCAGGCAGTGTACAGTTTCCTTTGAGTATAATCTTTTGGGCAATGGCTGGCTGGCTGACTATGCACAGCTCCCCCTGGGAGTTTCCTCCAGCGTGTGCTACAGAGTGTGTGGAAAGAAGCACACCTCCAATGGGCCTTCTTGGCTTCTACAGGAAGGAAGGGGCAGCTTCTGAATCTCGCAACAGAGCAAGCACTTCCCAGCCCTAATCATCCAGATTTAGGTTCTCCAGAGAGCACAGGTTCCGTGGAGTCATTAGAAGTGGTGGCCTGCTCTAGGTGCCGGGGTGCACACTCTGTCCTCCAAAATAAACAACCCTCTCATAGCTTCCCACTCTGGGTTGCTCCTTGGATTAGCACTGGAGCTGACAGATTGGTTGAGAAGCTGCCACCAATATTTCTGAGAGTATAAGGGATGATGGTGCTGGTTCCAATTCCAGAGCTGATCTTTTTAGCTGATTGTGATGGATGATTCACATGCTGGTCAGCATGTATATTTTAGGTGGAATGCTTTCTTTTGACACACACTTTACAGAGACATATGTGGATCCTGTTTTAATTAATGGAAGAAATGATTCATTCACAAGTGAAAGATTTAATTAAATAAAGGGTCAGAATGGGTCAGCCATGAATTGCAAAATACCTCAGATGTTCTTTCTCCTCCCCACCATCTCCATGAGCTGTCTGGAGTGTTCATAGCAATAAAGGCAGGTCATGAAGAGAAATGTGAGGAAACGCCATTTAATTATTCATCAAATATTAACTGGGCCCCTGCTGTGTTTGCAGCACAGCGCTGGGCACTGGAGATCCAATGAATAGGCAGACCTGGTCATTGCTAGTGTAGCAGTTAGGAGAAAAAAATGAAGAACAATCAAGTAGAATGCAATTATCACAGATAGTATGCTCCAGGAAGGAAGGAAATAGGGGCGACTTTCCTTGCAGTGTTTAAAAGTGTTTCTTTAAAAGCCTGGTGTCATCTTTGTGTTGTACTTATTAAACTTCAGAATAGCATGTCAGAAATCAGTCTAGTGGTTCACCTCCACTAGATAAAGCATCCGATTTCTGGGAGCAATGGTTGCCCAAATTTAGGATTGCTGGTTTTCCCAAGGAGTATTGGAGAATGCAAATGCGTTGCCCACTAGTTTCTTCCTCTGAGTTGATAAGCCATACACTTTGAAGCCAGACATACCTGGAATCAAATCCAGACTCCTTGGCTCGCTCACTGTCTGCCTGGCCAGGCTGCTCCCCTGACCTCAGTAAATAAACAGAAGCAAGAGCATTAGCTCTTAGATGGCCTGTGGCCCAGCCAGTCCTGTTCATGTCTGCAATTCTCATTCTTACTGCATGATGGTTGGAGTAGTGTTTCCATTGCCTTCTAGGACTCATGTCATTCTCCTTTATTTTTCTGGTTGTTCCTGTTGTTTTCTTATCCGTTACTTGATGACAGGGATCAAAATGTTTTTGGTTTTAGATTCAGCTAAAGAAGCTGTTGAAGGAATGAACAGGGCTCATTCTACCTGGATTGAGGACTGAACAGGGAATAAACGGACAGTAGCATAGTGTCTCAAGGCTTACAAAAAAACCTACATTGTCACCCACACAGGAACCCTCTGCCTGGCCCAGTACCCACCATGCATTCCCGTCTCCACCCCTACTATTTTCCTCAGCTTGAGCCTCGGGCCTTGCTTGGGATGCCTTTCCTCTAGAAGTGTACATGGCTCACTGCTTCTGGTCATTCTGCTGCGACATCTTCCCTCCAAAGGGACCTTTTCTGATCACCTTGAGTTGTTCATTTTTGGTCTCCCTCGTGATCATATAATGCCTTATGTTTCTTACAGCAGCGTCACTGATGAAAATTAAGTCACATATTTTCTAGGTTTGTAAATGTATCGTGTGTCTCCCCTACAAAAGCATGTAAGTTGCTGAAGGCAGAAGACTTGCCTGTTCTTGATCCCCCTTAGTTCGCCCAGACATTGAGCAAATGAAGTATCTGTTTTTCATTTTCCTGGGAAAATTCATGGATAAAAACTACCCAAGTAGTTTCCAAAATATGGCAGCCTCCAAAAGATGATTCTGCCCAATTTTTTTGTTACTTGTAACAAGTACTGTTTAACTTCAGAAAGACCCGAAAAGGGAAAATAAGTGTTCCGTCCCATTGGAAGCGGAAAATAACCAACAGATCTCCTGGTCTCCAAATCTGAAGACTTCCTCTCCAGACTCCTAGCTTCTTGCAAGCCCTGGTGTTTAGGAGTAGTAGCAGCAGCTGGGGGTAGAGCCTTGCCCAGGCTTGGGTTCAATCCCTAGTACCACAGGGAAAAGCAACTATGTGGTTATATCCTTTTCTCCAAGCCAAGACACAGCTCGAATTTGGCTTCCATGTGATCTGGCTGAAAGCACAATGATAAGGAAACTTGGGTATTTCCTCTGGCGGCTTTCACTGACAGACAACTGGAGGACAGAAAAGGAGAGGTTCCTCCATTTGATGTCTTGATGCTAGGCAGAAAAAGCCAGAGCTGCATATGAGGCCATGGCCCAAGAAATTCTGACGGTGATTCAGTCTCCCCGGGTCAGAAAGGATAGACTGTGAGAGCTCAGCTCCTCCAGCACCATGCGCAGGGGGTTGCATGAGGGCGGCCTTTGCTGTGGGTGTACAGAGCGTTTTGTCCCAGAAGTCTCTCAAAGAGCCAAACAATGCCGGCTGTTCCTGGCTGGGTCCTGTTGGCTTACTCAGACCGCTGTTTAAGAAGAGGTGCTCCAGGGTAACAGAACTGGCTCCATTTCCACCATGACCACATCGGCCCCGGTTTCTGCTGTGCAAAAACAAAATAAAAAGAAAAAGGAGAAGCAGAAGAAATGTCTGTACCAAATTGTATGTGGCTTTTGTTTTATAAACATTTTTTTTTTTGCAGTCTGTGGAAACCATAATAAAGACCAATACCACATCCAGTTGCTTTCCAGAGAGCAAACTCAACTTGGGAGACCAATCTTCTCAGCATGGGGTCCTATCTTTCCTAGCAGATATGTGGCCCACTGTGGTCACCGACCCAGCCATGGGCACCTGGCACCTCGTCTTGGAAGTTCTGGGCTTCTGAACTGGGAGATGGCTATAGCGGCGGGAGAAGTGTTGGAGAAGGCAGGGCCCTGCAAGGAACAGACTCAGCTGGCAAGGGTACCAACAATACATGTTGGCCTCACATATCCCACTGGCAACAGGAAAACTTCTTGAAGAGTTTGGTGTTCCCAGAGGCCTAAACGCCCCCAAAAGCTCAATGCTGCAAGTGTGGTTCATTTCAGCATGGTTCATTTAAGGCGAGTGGATACAAGTTTGCAGCAGGGTTTAACTGACTTTCTAACACACAGCAGTTAAGGGTTTGATAAGATTGATGGAACAAATATGTTCCAGGGGAAAAGAGTTTGTCAATTCTTACCATTTACAAACATGAAAAATCACAAACTGAGTTGGGATCCTCATTCCCTTTTGGCAAAAAAAAAAAAAAAGCAAGTTGAGCCATCTGTATTTGTCCCCGGAAGAACCCTTTCCTGACCAATTTTTGGAGGGCTCATTGCTTGTTCATTGCCTTTGTACGGTCAGTTTCCAAATCAGATTGCCATTCAGATTTGGTTTTCTCATTTACTAACTGTACCACAAACTCTACATCTTTAAAGGGGGGGGGGTGTGCTAACCTAAAACTATTGTTAAGAAAACAAATTAGCTGACACGAGAAAGCACTTGCATAGCGCTGGGTGTATGCTCAGCTCTCAAAAGTATTACTATGAAGTCAACATCATGACCATTAAAGTCTGACCCTACTACTGAAATTGAATCCCATCAATTTCTTCCCACTTCTTCTTTAAATTTGGCTGTCTTCTTAGCCTGCATATCAAATGATAAAATAGATAATCATGTCCATAAGGTAGATGTCTCTAAAAAATACTGCAGATGATGCTATAGACGTCTCTAAATGCTTCCTTTGGATGATTCAGCTGGATGCACTAAAACTAGCATTCATTTCTACCTACACTAAACTATACACCCTTGTTCAACTCCTTCTTTATTATTCTCTTTTCAGCTCCAAACACATGGAACTATTCAAGAAAATGCTTGTGCAAATAAATATTCTGTATAAAAGAATTACTGCCTGAATCATTCCTAACTATCATTGCAGCTAACACTTTTCTAACACAGTTTTCCTGATGAATGTAAGACATGCTAAGATGGGGTGATTGTGGATACAGGACCCTCTTATTCTGTCTTTCATGGTCACTAACATTTGTGTGAACACATCCCAAGAGAAGAGAGAGAGACAGAGAGAAACAGAGATAGAGAGGCACAGAGAGAGAGAGAAAGAGAGACAGACAGAGAGAGAGAGAGAGACAAAGAGAGAGAGACATAGAGAACTGACTATGACATTTCCCTTGGATGTGTGGTTTGAAATACAGACTTGTTATTTTAGCAGCACCTTTCCTAAATGAGGGTCAGGAATCTTTCTCCAGCATCACGCATTTCATCTGTTTCAAGGAAAGAGCTGTCACTGTCTTGTATCCCAGCTAATTGGATAAGTGATTCTTTCTGACCTTGAAACAATTAAGTAGAAAGGATATCCAACAGCTATAAATTGATAGCTTTCTGCCTTTCAAACTGGCGACAACTCTAATCTGAAATTCATTGGGGGCAGTTCTTTGGGTTTCAACATCCTCCAAAATTATGAATCTGCAAAACATGGGGAGTTGGGCCAGCAAGATGGTTCAGAGGGTAAAGGTGGCTATCCCAATCATGATGACCTGAGTTCAAATCCCGAAATCAACATAAAGGTAGATGGAGAGAACAGATTCAAAACAGTTGTCTTCTGATTTTCATACATGTGCCATGGCATGGTTGCACTTGTACACACACACACACACACACACACATGTGCGTGCACATACACCTATGCATGAAAATAATAATTTCGTGTGTGTGTGTGTGTGTGTGTGTGTGTGTGTGTGTGTGTGTATGTGTTCATCAGAGGTTACTGTGTGTTCCTGTAAAGGACCAAGGGTGACATAAATAATCAACCTGGATTTCTTCTACTTCCTTTTTGCTCCACTCTGGGATTTCCCAGGCTCCGCCTATCCGAGCTGGAAGTTCAGGCTACTGCTGTATCTGCCTGGCATTTTTACATGAGACATAGGATGCAAACTCAGGTCCTTTTGCTTGTGTGGCAGAGTTTTAGCCTCTGAGCCATCTCTCCAGGACCAGAAATAATTTTTTAAAAAAGTAAAGAACTGACAGTGGATAGATTTATAAACTCGGATCAAGTTAATGAAGAGATTTTTCTACTGAGCCAAATGAAGAAGTCACCATGGCCTATATTGCAGCTCTCTCATCTGAGAAAGGCAGAAACTACATAATAGGATAAGTAGCCACCTTGAGCGTAGAATCAGGAAAGGACTACTGAATTAGAAAAAGTCCCATATATTCTTGGTTTGATGGCACAAATGCAGTAGACTAAATACTTGGGTCTCTGTCTCCATGTTTTCTCTGTGCTGAACAGCCTAAGCTTCTTGGGGGAGGACTAAGATACGGGACATTTGGGAGGTGGCTAGGGCATGGGGGTAGACCCCTAACGAATAAGGTTAGTATCCTTATAACTGAGACCCCCGAAACCCTCACTCTCTCTATCATGCGAGGCTATCATGAGAAGTAGGCAGTGTGCATCTCAGAAGTGGCTATTTAGCAAACAAGAAATCTGATAGCAGCACCCTGATCTTGGAGTTCCAGACTCAGAAGTACAAAATTAAAGTTTATAATATTTACAAAGCATCTTGCCCATGGCATATTTGCTTATTTATCTATTTAGTGGATGTGGGGGGAGGGATATATGCACGCGCCGTGGCACACAACACGGAGCTAAGAAGACAGCATCCAGAAGTTGATTCTCTCTTTCCACCTTTTGAGTTCTGGGGAATCAAACTCAGGTGGTCAGGCTCGCATGGCTAGCTCTTCTATCTTCTGAGCCATCTCTCAGGCCTACTCTATAATATTTTGTTACAGGAGATCAAGTGAGCTTAGTCAACAAGAACCAGATTTTTACCATGAAGGGGCATGGGCAATGCTGAAGGGAGAGCTGAGCTACAATCCTTTCAAGTTCTGTCCAGATGAACTTGCTAGAAAAGGGGACTCCAGGTTGTGAGCCCACAAAAGTGTCCACTGTTAAGCCATGGCCCACATAATGGAGATTTGTTAAAGCATCAGAAATGTGTGCTGAATTTGCAAGTGGAAGGCCTGAATGGATCCACCAGTAAAGCCCTGGAATGTTCCCCAAGAGACAAAGGGGCCTGTGACAGAAACAACATGCTTAAGAACATTCTTTTGATAAGATACGTCCCTGAAGGACTATTGGAGGTTATGTCAGACAGGAAAGGGGAGGTTTCTTCACTCAATGATTTATCTGCTTTTGGATCATCCACGCTCCAGCAAGTGCTCAGACAACTCCAGTACAGACATCCCCGATGAAACCCACTGGGTCACACGTGCAAAAAAATATTAAAGTAGGAGGGAAACTGACCAAAGAGGAGAAGGGATGGGAATGATTTGTAAGGAATGAAAACATGGATTCAGTAAATTTACGTATGAAAGTATCAAAAATAGACGAAGAATAAAAAGCAAAATGTTGAATGAAAAAATGTTTCTTTTGCTTCATCTTCTCCCCTCCATTGTTCATAGATAGAAATCTGAAAACAAGTAAAAAGTAATGGGAAAGGAGGATATGTACTTCCTCCCTGGCCAATCATAGCACTCAACCACTCTAAGTTTGCTTCCAACATACAGTCTTTGTGCTCGACAATCTCCTTGTATGAAATGTCCTTCCCCTTCCTAGGCCATCCAGTGTTGGCATATTTCATCTTACTTTAAAAACATGTTCTAATTTACATGAAATTATTCTGGCTAGTTGGTAGAAAAGGACAGTTTAGATACAGGAGAAAAAACAGACCAAACACAAGACTTTCCCTGTGCCCCATAAGGCACCATCATGCCTCAGGCTGTGGAGAGACTGAAGCTTTCTCAGCTCTACACCCAGCTGGACTTTTCCCTCTGCCCAATCTGACTTCTACCCTTGCCTTCCACAGGTGTTGGTCTCCAATAAGCAGCCTTCGTGTCCATCTCTATCTTGGTATCTGCTTCCAGAGACTCTAACGTATAACGGTTGCCCACAGAAGTGGCCCAGAAGAGGGGGTCGGCTTCTGAAAGCTGGATCACTGATAATTATCTGGTAAAAAGGACTCCACTGGGGTCAGGTGGAATACATCTGGTCATGAGTCAGCTGTGACCACTTTCCTGGGTGGCTGATCATAGGATAGGTTGGTTGTACTGGTTGGTGTAATGTATTAGGCACAATTGGGATTATCTGGCCTGCGCTGCTTCAAATTGCGAATTTCTAGACTCCTCTGAACTCTCTCAGCTTGAACAAATGGCCCACCTCTCCCATTGCAAGAAGGATCTTGCCTCTTGCTAGAAGCCAAAACAGAGGATTCTGCCCATCAAATAATCTGCACCTCTCTTGGAACATTGATCACCTCCCTTCCTTGTCCAGGAGGCCTATAACTGTAATTAGGCCACAGCATGATCCAACAGGTCAGAAAGGAAGGGGAATATTTCTCAAAGATATTGCAAGATATAGCCAATATGTACAAGAAGATACTGGAGAATTCATGTAGAGCTGGATTCTCCTGGTGTTGATCAAAGAGACTGGAACATAAGGTCAGATAGGGTGAGTTCACTAATTTGGGTGCATTCTGACAAAACACAATGTTTAAACCCTTGGCAGGAACTGTGGGAGATGATGTCAACTGGCTTTCAGGACAGACCCTGAAAGCATGGAGAAAGTAATGGACCACACTGAATGAAAACAAATGTCAATTACAATATCGAATGGTTGAAAAAGTGAGTAAAAGGTTCAGAAAAGAAGGTATGTCTCAATGGACATATTGAGTAAGACCAGGAGCCTCAACAGATGAGTGCATTGCACGAAGCCAAGAAGACTCACCAACTACCAAGCCCAGAAGGGCTGTGCTGGTGAGAAAAGCAGAAAACTGCTAACACAAACTTCTCTGAAACAAAAATTTAGCATGATAAACTCTCCTGACTCCACATTCTTAAGCATCATAATAACTCTGGAGTCCCGCTCAACAAGCTAGGGATCTCATGAGACTTGATTTCCCAAAACAATGGATGTGCCAGCACCCCGAAGCAGCAAGGGTGTGACTTGGCTGCCAGAGGCAGCAGACACCATGAGCACATGACCAGAGGAGCTGCCCAAGGGGCCTTGACCCATGAAGATGTACCATGATGCCTGATAGAACTTATCGCTCTGTGCAAGCCAATGATGGTCTCAATCAACGTCCACCTACAAGGAAATCAAAGGTGGTGCCTGAGAGCAGATTCCAAAGGGCCCTAAACTTTGGGCTACAAAGAACCCAGTGCACTGTTATGGGTGCAGGTACTTGTGTATACCGCGGCATCTTCACCAGGAATCCTCTGTGTCTGTTCACTGACTTTTCTGCAGGGCCTGTGTTGCACCCACAACACACATTGCGTTCTTCTGAGCGCTCTGCTGGCTCTCCTGCGGTCCCGGGAGCTCCAGCAGACTCCTACCAGCGTCCTCCCCCACCTTCTATTGTTGTGATGTTTCTGAGAGAGAAAAGCACTGGACAAGTCTTCTAGGAACACCGGGCCATATGAGCAAAATTTAGAGGTGAAAAAATCAAAGCACCCCTCCCCTTGTATCTTTCATTTACAAAATAGAAAAGAAAAGAATAAAGACTTTAAAAAGCAATAGCTTTCTTACATAACAGATGTAGCTAACTACAAAATACAGTGGGAAAATATTCCACTCTTAATATCAACAATATTACAAATACGTGCAAATAAACTAGGAAAATATGTAGGACCTGCCCAGAGCAAGAAAACTGAAAATTTAAAACACCAAAAATAGCCCTGAAATAAGAGACGTCTATTAGAAGTTTAATAAAACACAGATTATTCTCCAACTTAGATATTTAACAAGGTTGTCAATTTAAAAAGAGCTCAAATGTACAGTTTTAACTTAGCAAACATGTAAATATCCAGAAAAAATAATCTCATATGATTGAATAACAATATAACTTGATAAAAATTATTCTAGAAAGCAATTTTACTATATGAATTTAGAATGGTCAATGTCCATACATTTTTAATCATAATTTTGCTATTACAATTTTATCTAAAAAAAAAAATTACCTGAGGGCCAGGAAGATAACTCTTTGGGTAAAAGCCCTTGCCACCAAGCCTGACGACTTGAGTTCAATCCCTCAAACACTGGATATAGTGACAGGCATCATAACCCAGAACTCCTACAAAAAGATGGGAGGTGGAGACAGGGATCAGACGTTCACGGGCCAGCTAAAGAATGTGTTGCATAGCAACAGAAACGAGAGATCTACCCCAACAAGATGGAAGTGAAAACCAAATCCCCAGAGTTGCCATGGCACACACACTCATGTCCACACTCACACACATACACAAAAATAAACAAGTAAGAATTTTAGAAGAGAATTATAAATACCGATACGCTATGTCTACAAGATTATCATAGGACGCATATAATTCATAAAAATTAGAAACAAAAAATCTAAACATAAGATAATGTATAGTAAATATATACCCAAGGAGCTCATACCAATTTAGACAATTAAAAAGCATATTATTCATGAGGACTCAAAGATACAGGGGAAAGTTGAGCTGGCCATCCAGCTCAATGGTAGAGCATGTGTCTAGTGTGCATTCAGTTCTTGAGTTCAACAGCCTGTATGGTAAAAATAAAACATAAGATAAAATAAAAATCATCAAAGATATCTGGAAGTTTGATATAAATGTCAAACAAAATATAAAATTAAAACCTATGTTTCAATAGTCTGTGTTCTCTATATCTGCCTGTAATCATTTTTTGTGCATTACCATTCAGTCAACCTACCCAGCTGTGCAAATGTTCATCTCCATCTCCAACGTACTAAGTTCCCTGAGGAAGGAGCCACGTCTCCTATTGTGAGCATCGGTTCTATGCCCCTGCTCAGGAACATTCTTTCAATGGAAAAGTGATACTCCAGCTCATGTGGTTCTACCAGAACCTAGTCACAGCATCCTGCCTATCTGCCTGGTGCAGTGGCTTGGGCACATGACTTGGCATGTCCAATCCTCTGCTCCCACATGCTCTAGAAAGCATTGGTAAAGAAGAGACCCCCCCCCTTCTTTTGAATCCTGTGCAACAATGACAGAAGCCACTGACATTCAGCTTTCTCATCTCCTGACAAAGAAATGTCCGTAGATTTAAGCTAATCTCAAAATTGGAATCACAGTTAAAATAAGGAAACAGACCCACATAATGTTATGCAGGCTTAGATGTAGTCGATGAGAAGCAAGAATGTTCTGTGTTCCTGGTGTATAAGCCAATAAATCTCTTTATGCCCAAAGCATTTGAGTCACATTCCCATTCTTGCAACCAATAATCCAGATGAATTCATCTTTGAAAACTGTGTCCTTTCTAAGCAACAGCGACTGGCATGAAGAAGTAGACTCTCTGAAAATATGGTCCATGACTTGACCAAAGGAGAATGAAGTCGCCCCTTTGTAGAGTCAATTCCCACTGCCGTAAGCTATTTACTCTCAGATGTTCAATGCTGTACATATCCCTTGCACAGTCACATAAAGAGGCCATACCACCTGAGTATGCATACAGGTTCTCTTTAAATAGTCTTTGCCAAATAAATTCTTTTTTTTTTATTTTTCTGCTCATACAAACATAATAGGAACCCCTGTCCCCTCCCTCTCTTCACCCCTCCCTGGACCTCCCTGTTCCCTCCCCGCTTTGTCCCTTCCTTTCCCCCCTCCCTCCCTTTCTCCCAGTGCTCCCTCCCCCCATCTCTGAAGCATCCTTTAATGAGTATATCAAACTTTCCTCTGGGTCCTCTTCTCTGATGAGGTGTAAGGACTCAGTGGCAATTCCTAGAACTCTTTCTTGTGTTCCCCTTAAGTATAGGAACACTGTTGTGACTATTAATCCCTTGCTTCTGAGGATCCTAGTGCCTTTAGTCCATGCTAGAATTTGAGGGGTCAATGATATGTTGGTCATTGCACAGATCATGAAGAGTCCTGTTATAATTGCTTCAGCCTTACCTTGTGTGGAGTATCTTGCATATCATGACTCCTCCCATCCTTGTGCTCTTACAATCTTACCACCCCCTCTTCTGCAAATTTCCCTGAGCTTCAGGATGGGGAGAGATTAGGCAGGCCTGATTCCAGGTGGTTCTGAATTATGGTTTGTTGAATTATGGGGTTTTTTTTCAGTTTTGCTGTTCCTACAATGCCCTTGGTTCCATCCTGATGGATATTGGATGTCACCCCTTGCAGTCCTTGTTGGTGGCCTGTTTTCTCTGCTGTAACATGGTCCCCTCTGTTTCTGGTGGGGCCCTCCTTCCCCATCCCTCCTGTTTATAATCTTTACAATTACTGTAGGTATTACAGAGACTTGTCTTTGAGTATCTCTAAGTGAGTTTGATACTAGGATCGAGTACATATGGCCCTTAATTTTCTGTGTCTGGGATACTTCACTCAATATAATTGTTTCTAATTCCATCCATTTCCCGGCAAATTCCATAGTAGTATTCCATTGTATAAATGTACCACATTTTCCTTATCCACTCGTCAACTGTTGGACATTTGGGTTGATTCCATGACTTTGCTATTGTAAACAGTGCTGCTATGAACATGGTCATGCTTGGGCTATCGAGGTGAATTTTTGCTGTATGGGGGTTTATTCCCAAAAGTGGTATAGCAGGCATTTCAATCTTTAACTTCTTTAAGAATCTCCAGACGGCTCGCCAGAGTGGCTGTATGAGTCTGCATTCCCACCAGCAATGTAGGAGAGTTCCCCTCTCTCCACATCCTCTCCAGCATGTGGTGTTGTTTATATTGTGAATTTTTGCCATCCTGACAGGGGTGAGATGACATCTCAGGGAAGTTTTGATTTGCATTTCCCTGATGGCTAAGGATGTGGAGCACCAAATAAATTCTTAAGGGGCCCAATGATCTCAAAATACTTGACAAGACTCATGTGTATATCCTTATTTCTTTCTCATTTAATGTGATAAATGATGAGATGTAGGGGTGGAACAGAGGAGAACAAAGTATGAAAATGCCATAATGAAACCCATTACTTTGTACATCAACATCAAGTTTAACAATGATAAAGGGAAAAAGTAAATAAAGTGATGAATGACCCCCAAGTGTGTCAAACTCTTAACAGAAACACCATCAGAACTGATCACAATCATTGTGACCATTGACTGTAAGAACCCAGGCTGCTGTTTCTGATACAGGGCTTCAGATGAAATGACATGAATGATGAGCACTAGGGTTTATTGATGGAGGCCCAAAACGACTTTCCTTCTTGCAGGGATCAACTGTGTAAGCCTTCAAGTGTCTAGCAACCAAGGAACTCTGCCTTACATGGAAGGAAACTAAGCCTTTACTAAATTAATCCACTTCATTGGTTTTGGAGCAAATAAAAGCTGTGATCTGCTTACCAAGAAAATTTCATTTGACTTCCAATTTTTTCCTCATATAAGGTCCTATTCAATTTTCTTTCTCCCTTTTTAAACAAAACAAGCTAATCCTGTTTCAACAAACATGTGCAAATCATAACATCTTATGGTTTAAAAACAACTCGAGATTCTTTGAGTTCAACAAGATTTTGCCTAAATCCACTTAACTCATCAAACCATTTAGTCAAGGTTAGTAAAGGTGCTTCTTATATTTTTCTTTTCCATTGTTTACTAAGGTCAGCCATCTAAAATTACCAACAGTATGATTGTTTTACAGCAAAAAATTACCATTTAAGAAAAATAAAAGACAAAACCTAGAAATGTGCTCTTGTCCGTGTGCTCTTGAATGCATAGGAAAATCTGAAAGTGTATTATGGCTTCTGTTTGAAAATTAAGTGTAATGAAAGAGCCCAAGCCAGACAGTGCCAGCCACGCTCAGCAGAGGAGGGGACTGGAGGACCAGGGTGAAGTCTCACCTAGATGATGTTGCAGCTTGTAGTGCTTGATTTATAAGGGAAATACAGGGATTGTGGGAATTTGGAGAAAATTCAATTATTTTGGAAGGCCTTCAGAAGAATTTTTGTTTGTGGGTAGAGGAGGGTTGCAGCATGCAAGCACATGGAGGATTAAACAAAGAACTTTGAAGAATATGTCTATGTTATTTATTGATACACGGCATCATACTACAGTCCCAACTACTGGGGAGGGAGGATTGCTTGAGTCAGGTGCTGAAGAACATCTTGTAAAATCAAATATCTTCAAAACATAAATAAATATCACTATATTTATGTATGATGTGCTGCATGATGGCTTAAAAAATTATTCAGGGCCGGATGTAGCTCAGTGGTAGACATCTTCCATAACATGTGTAAGATTCTTGACTTGACCCTCAGCATTGAAAAAAAGTATATATAAACTTTATGTTTACAAAAATATTTATATGTATATGAATGTATAAGTGTGCATGTATGTATTTATGCATGCACATATGTATATTTGCGTGCTCATGTGTATAAATATATATGTACAAGCATGCATGCATTGTATGAGTATATGTATATATTCTTGATATGTGTATATTTATATATGTATATGTATGTGTGTGTACTTGCATGTGTATATGTATGTATGAATATGTGTTTGTATATGTGTATATGGTATGAGCATATAGTATGAGTGTATGTGTAGGTATGTGTATGTGAGTTGTATTGTATACATGTGTGAGTGTATATGTGTATGAATATGTGAGTTGTATGTGTCTATGTGTGTGAATGAGTATATGTATGTATGTCTGTCTGTCTGTGTGCATGCATCAGGCTGGCAACATCCAACTGCTCACATACTTATTGTTTATTTGTGACAAGAGTATTTAAGATGCTCTCTCCTTATCTAACTTTTGTTAAGCTATCTATGTTGCTCTATCTTCCATTTGTCTTTTCAAGCCTTAGTTTGCTACATATATAGAGGATTTTTGCAACAACTAGGAAACAAAATTTTTAACAAAAAATATTTATTCAAACAAACCAAGAAAAAATAAATAACAACAAAAACCCTAGAGAAGCATACATATATAGAATCATGCCTTTTAAATCATAGTAGAACTAAAGTCAATGAGAGCAATTGTGAAAGGGAATAAGTAACTTTAATCAGGCCTGGACAGAGGAGGTCCAGACAGAAAACAGCCTATGCTTTGTGTTTAAAAATAAAAATGGATTAATACCATATCATTATTTCACTCTGAATGTAGGCACATCATTTGTAAATACAGCAGAAACTGTAATTATAGAAACATCTAACATGGTCTTTAATATTTAATTAGTCTCCACACTGGAAATCAACCACGTAGAAAAGAAACGCTTTCTCAATAGGTTAATATTAATTACTTAACAACCCTGACATCGATATTTGTGGAATGCTCATGAAACAGGCTTTCATGGAGAGGAAGCGTGTTCATCCGTCTACTGGGAGGCTTTCGGCATTTTTCAAAGTGTCAAATTCACTTTGCATCTGCCTCTTCATGTTGTGAAAATTTGAAATTACTGTTGATTTGAAGGCTCTTCAAAAGGCTCTTTTTTTATCCCTAGCTGAGAAAAAAAAAAAAGCAGAACAGATTAATCTGGTATTCTTTGTGTATGTCATTTCCCAATCTTGTAAAAGGAAGAGGCTGATTGTATAAAGAAAAGAAACATGATGGAGGAGGAGAGTCTGGAGAGGCAACATCGACACGTGCAGTGACACAGAAGTAAATACCAGTTAAAGCAGAAACCACCCTTAGCAGGAAACAGAAAATCGGGACATTAGCGCAGCAAAGAGCACTTTCTTGGCACATTCCAGTTTATAAGGACCTGGGATTAAACCCTAGTGGTGAGAAAGGGGGGGGGAGGAGATGAGTACTTGTGATTTGAAGAATGTTTAAAAACTCACTAACAGACTCTCTTTGTTCAGAAGCATGGAGGTTTGGTACCAAGGATCCTGTCTTCCATGACTGAAAGACATTCATTTTTTTCCAGCAATGTATAATGAAGATCCACTCATCTTGGTCTGGCTACTAGGATGCAATGGCAAGCAGAACCAAGTCACTGTCTTTGGGTACCCAAAATATGATGGAGAAGATGCACAAGCTAAAAACAGTTGCAGGCATGACATTAAACAGGCTACAGAAATAGATCAATAGGAGAGAAGTGACAACCATATTAAAAATCAAAACCTTCTCCCCTTTGTACCTGCAAATTCTTCTATTAACTAATCATGTTGTGAGTGTTAGTATGCAATTGGTGCAAGGTGCACTAGACTCTAAGCCAGTTCCAGCTCTAGCTCTGCCCTTCAGCAGCCCTAGGACCTCTGACAAGTCTTCCGAGATATCTGCATCACCGACCCCCATTTTTTCTCCCCCATCTCCTACATGAAATCAGTGCCTGGGTCCTGATGATCTACAGGTAACCTGCCAGGCCCGCTGTCTCTGGTGCTTCATTTAAAATGCAAATGTTATCCCCAAAGTGATACACGAAGCCCATGGAACTTTACAGTGTGCATTAGTTAATTAAATTACTAGCCAAGTCACCTTGCAGAGTCCTGAGAAAAAGGGACGTAGGTGGGACCTTTCTTAAAAAATGACAGGAGTAGGTAGGTAGGAGGGAAACTTCAGCCCGCATCTGGGGCAAGTATCAGGGAGTAGGGAAGGTCACTGGCAAGCTTGGCACACACTGCCAGCTTTGCTTTGAGAAAGAAGCATGGGAACTTGCACTATGCTCAGGAAAGGCTGGGCCCACTCAGGACCTTCCTGGCTGCAGCCGCACTGCATTTGCACAAACAACTTTGCTTGGAGGACAGACTTATCTGTGGTGATGACTGTACAGAAGAATGAGGATGAGTTTCTATTGGATGGTTTAGGACCTCGCCAAGGGATTCTTTCAGACCAAGACTAACTCGAGAAGAAGAAAAAAATCAAAAATCCTCTCGCATCGTCTTGAAACGTTCCTGCCACACCCGCTCTCTCCTGAAACATCCTCTGAGTTCGCCCTTTCTGCGCACTCACATGACTTTGCATCCTGGCCCTGTCACAGTGACAAGGACTGGCTTGCTCTGCATTTTCCTATCCTGACACACAAAAACCTTGTCCAAATGCCATACACCTTGCGGCATAGGCAAAGAACAGATGAAAGGACAGGATACATTCTGCTCAAGTCCCCACTGTTGGACATCTCACATAATTATTTCAAACTTTCTGCCCTTGAACATCTTCATGTCTAGGTGGGCTTGGTAGCACATGCCTGTCATGGCAACTGCTCAGGAGGCTGAGAGAGAGGGATCACAAGTTCAGGACAGCTGAGGATACAGCGTGAGTTCAAGGCCAGGGAGGGCAGCTTAGCAAGTCCCTGTCCCCAAATAAAAAGTAAAAAAAGACTAGAGATATAGTCCAGTGGTAAAGCATTTGGTTCTATTCCCAATACCATGCCAAATATAAATAATGTCAACACTAAATAAATAACATATATTTGTATATGCGTACATATTCACTTCTTAGGGTAGCTGTTTTACAAGATACATATATATATTATACATACATACATATGACTTCAACATTGCATTACTTTTCCCAGCCAAAGAGAACTCACTACTAGAAGGTTTCAAGGGCAATATTGTTTATGAACAGGGTTCAGTGATGGGTGCCCAAAGTGAAGGGTTCTGCGTAAGAACCGGAACTGATATAATGTTGGTTAGTTTCATCTATGCAGGGGAATGCAAAACAATGGTCTCAGAGTTGCTGTAGAAGAATGTTCATATTTTATAATATGGTAAATAGCATAAGATTTTTTTCTTTTTCCACTTTCATGTGTATGTTGCATGTATATGCTTGTATGGGTACTTGTATGTGCATGTGTTCACATGTGTAGAAGCAATATGTATGAATGCATATGGAGGTCCAAACTGATAGTGGAAATCATCTTTGATTACATTTCTACTTCACTTATTCTTTGGAGACAGGATCTCTAATCAATCCTACAGCTGATCAACAGAGACAGTCTGGCTACCCAGGTTGCTATGGGTAATTCCCAGTCTCCATCTTCTGTGACTGGAATCTTGGGCAGGCCACCATGCCCACTTGGCATTTTACAAGGGATCCAAAGAATCAAACTCTGATCCTTTTGCTTGTCAGCAAGTGCTTTAACCATTGAGTCAACACCCCAAAGGATTTTTGTCCATCCTAAGTTGGTATCTGACAATAACTGGTTTAGTATTTGAAAAAAGAGATATTCCTTAAAGAGGTTCAGCATTTGAAAGCAACAGAAATTGCACACATTTGCACACAAATGTTGCATGCCTAAAGCAGATAGGTGCTCACCTGTCATGCTGCCTGATTTCTCCCATATGACAGGGTCTTTGCATGCGTGAGATCCTAGCAGGTTCAAAGTCCTGATAGATGTCTATCTCTCTGTACAGTGGAAGGCTGTTCCTCTTGGATCTCTGGACCAATCTTGGTACCTACAACCTTGACCCCTCCTGCCCACATCCTCTAGACCTGCTCCTCTGCCCGAGAGATCCATTCTAAACCCTCTACCACCCACTCCTCTGCTCTTTCCTCCCTCCCAGCTTTTGACAACACTTAAATCTCTTACATTAAAACGGAAACACTCTCCTTCCCCCATAATTCTCCAACTAATTGCCGTCTTCTCTCTTCTTTCAGCTTCTTTTAAAAAGTACGCTGCTTCCCATTTAACCCTTCCCTCCCGTTTTGCATTCAGAAGCCCACTGGCAAGGAAAGTGAGCCCTTAGTTTTTTCAGTATTCTAACTGGCACCCATTCCCACCTCCCTGGAGAGCTTAGAAAGTTAAAATCTACATCTCCCAGACTCTCTGGCTGCTAGCGTTTTATATGCAAATTAGATTCTGTCAGTTGATGCATTCACAAAAGTTTTGAGTTTATAACAGACTATTGTCCTGTTGCCATTCTGCTAACAAGCCATGTTCACAAAACTTGAGTCTCAAAAGCCAGTGGGGGGGCAGCGACAACCAAATTCAGTCCCACTTAACACCTTTGTGAGTGTCAAGAAAATAACCATGGTGACACAGGAAGCAGCTTACTAACCCCAGTGACCTTATCTCCAAATAGGATCTATAGTGATGAGCATTAAATTCAATAGTCTTACTCCTGGTTTCATAATTCATGTACTCTTGCATTTTTTCAAACAGTATTTTAAAGTGCTTCATTTCCTGTGTAAGATCCTTTAGGACTTAAAATACTCAGTGTTCTCTCTATCTCTCTTTCTGTCTCTCATACTGAACTGTGATTAATACAGATTGTGAAACTAGAAGTGGTTATAGATAGCAGACTCTCAGTAATAGGGACTTGGAAGATGTTAGCTGATTTTGTTGACTTGCAAGTGTTTGAGTGGAGTTCTTTCCTGGAGTGGTATGTGTCTACCCCCACCATGAAGCAGATTCTATGGTAACCTCCAGAAAACTCTGGAAAACTGCAGCTATGCAATGAAATAAACTCAGTACAATGATAGCTAGGTGAATGGTAGTAGTAATGAGACTCTCAGATCCTCATCTGATATACCATTTACTATTTTCTCCTGCTCCAGTAGCACTTGGTTTCAGGAGTTGCTAGAACACATAGGAGGTAGAAGGTGCACCAGAGGTTGACAGTTTCTGGTAGTACAGCATCTTTGGGAGAAATCTTGGTGGATTCACTAGCTGTCCTTAAGTTGCACATGCTCCTGTAAGTAACTCAAATAAACTCATTGAACCACCAACCTAGACTTGGTTGGAATGCTTTTTATGGTCTGTTGGTTCCTCTCTACTTGGGGTAAGTAGACATTTCTCTGCATGCCCCCAGAAAAAGTGACATGACAGAAGAAAAGCAAGGATGATTCAATTCCTACCAAAGAATGGAAAACTGACAGTCCAAGGCATGGTCACAAATAAAGTTATGTTAATTATCATATTTTAGTGGGCTTTGATTGTGTGCCTAATAAAGGCAAGAAATTTATCAGTGTGGTAGGAACAGGGTAAACAGGGACTTGGGGCAGCTGGCCATTTCCAAAGCATTGCAAAGCTTATGAAGAAGAATTATAAGCTCAAGCTTTACAACTCCTTTATATTTTAAGCTCTATTAGGGTGTCCAATCCATAGCCAGTGCAAAGTAACTGTTAATGTGACCCAACACAAAATCATAAATATCATGTTTGAATGTGAGTTGTCTCCCATAAGTGTATGTGTTTGTGCCCTTAGCTGGGAAGGTCAGGGCACCTTTAGGAGGTGGAGCCTTGCTAGAGGAAGACAAGTTACAGCAGGCCTGGGTAGTCCCACCTTGCTTCTGTTAACAGTCTGCTCTTGCAGTTTCTGCTTGCTCTCTTGGCCTCCATGATGACTGCGGTCATCTGAGTTGTTTCCAGAACCTACCACCTGCCATGCCTTTCCCACAACAATGGACTATCTACCCTCTAGAACTGTAAGTCAAATGAATCTCCCCTTCTACCCTCAAGTTACTTGAGTCTGAGTTTTGTCTCATACAGCAGAAAAAGTAACTGAACCAATAAACTGATTTAAAACATTATAAGACTTTCCTAACAATGTTTTTGGTAACTCGATTGTTCAGTTCTCAAGTGTAAATTCTGAAGATGACAACATTTTGTCACAATGTCAAAAAGTTGGATGACCAAAATTAAAGGATTGGAGAGCTGTTTTAGTTACCATCTGACCTCTTAAAGACATAGATATCTCAACTTTTAAAGACATAGAATGATTTCACAAGTGAAATGCCAAGACTGAGCATGAGTTTTGATTAAAACTCATTACAAATTAAAGTGAATTTGCAGCTTCCCCAGTCATCTATATTCACATCATACTTTGCTTACAAAAAGGCGGAACCTTGCAATCTGAAATGAGTATATTTGGATAAATTCAGATGCATATGAATCCCAGGAGTCCCCAATATGCTGTATCCTCTCTCACTAGCACATAAAATGCCAGGTAGTATGGTGGCCTACCCGTAATTCCAGCCTTGGAAAGCAGAGAGTGGGAAATCCGCATGCAGCAAGCTAATTAGTCAGACTAGACTTATTTGTGATCTGTTTGTTTAGAGACTGTTCTGGTTATTCTTTCCTGTTTCTATGAGATATCACTCAAAGTCAAACAGGGAGAAAGGGAGATTTATTCAGCTTACATATAGTTCCAGAGGGGAGATACAGTCCACTATGGTGAGAAAAGCATGGCAGGCTGGCAGACACTGGGGGAAGTCTAAGTCACATCCTTTTGGTGGCTGAAAGTCGTAAACCTTCAAGTTGCAAGAGCAGACCTCCTCTGGAAGTAGGATGTAGCTAATTCATCTCGAGGCCCACCCCTGTGACTGCCTTCTTCCAGCAAATCTCCACCTTTCAAAGGCTCCATGACCTTTCCAAATAACTGAAGATGCAAACACATGAGCCTGTGGGGACAACTCACATTTCAAACCATGATAAAGATCCTGTCTCAAAAGAATAAAGAGGAAGAATAATTGAGGCTGATTCCAGATATCAGCTCAGGCTTCCATGTGCATACACAGAAAAGTACATGTGCAGTTCAAGCAAGGGTATGCTTTAAATAGTAGGACGCATTAATCCTCCTTAGTGTGAGGTAATAGTACCACAGTAAGTACCTGAATTTAGTGGTAATGATGGGATTCAGGAATAACAATGTCCCAAGGGTGATTGTAAACTGGTTCCTTGTCTCAAAACAAAAAGCCACGGATAGGATGAATAGGATGAACAAACATTTGGACAAGAGAAATACCCAGACTTTGGGTTAGTGCTGGGCACTAGTGCTCATCCTGCATTAGACCCTAAAGACACAAAAGACAACTGTGTTCCACTAATAAGAGTAAGGACTTGGCTAGCAGATAAAAAGTAATCATTTTGCAAATGGGACCCCTCCCTCAGTGAGGTTTCCTACTCTTATTACATCTACCCTTGAATGTGCTATTACAACAAGACTCCAGTTTAACAGCTTTTTGTCTCTGGCCAGGGGGTGACATACAGTGCCCAGCAGAATGGAGTGAAGGGAATTGCAGGAGCAGCAAAACTGCAAAAGAAAATCAACAAACCACAATCCAGAACTTCAGAGACTCTATATCAATCACATAGAACTAGGACAGCCTAATCTCTCCCCATCCTGGAGCTCAGGGACATTTGCGGAAGAGAGGGCAGTAAGAGTGTAAGAGCAAAAGGATGGGAGGAGCAACGATTTGCAAGATTCTCAACAATAGTTGGGGCCAAAGCAATCATAATGGAACTTTGCATGCCCTGCGCAATGTCCAGCGCACTGTTGCCCTCATAAAGTCTAGCATCTGTTAAGGGCACCGAGACCCCTGGAGGCAAGGGATTGACAGCCATAGTAGTGATCTTATGCTTAAGGGGAACAAGAGAAAGGGCTTATGGAAATGCCACTGGGTCCTTATATGTCATCGGAGAGGAGGACCCAGTGGAGAGTTAGGCATACACAATAAAGGACTCTCTGGGAATTGGGGGGGAGGCACTGGGGGAAGGGGAGGGGGGGGAGGGAGGGAACTGGTAAAAAATTTTAAAATGTATAATTAAATTTTTAATAATAAAAAAAAAAAGAGTAAGGACTTGGGAGGGTCAATGGGCCAAGAAAGCTCAGCATGCCACTCTGCGGCTGCTTTCCCATTCCTAAACACAAAGTCACAATACCTTTTCTGCAGATAGTCAGATGTCCACATTGACTCTACTATCAAACCATATCTCAACCCTGAAGGTTCCACACTATACCATTGTAAAAGACTTGCGGGGAGGACGGCAGCAACCACCACAGCGCCACTCTAAGTATTGCTGAATTCTCCCATAAAGTCACTCTGAAAATGGATACAAGACCAAATACCACTAACCAATATTTGCAATTAAAGTAAGTGGCATTGTATCCTCCATCAACACCCAGTGGAATTGAAAAAAATGTAGCAACAGCAACAATATCAATGCCGGACAAATCGGAAAAGGTAAGTATGAAACTGAGACCCCCTGAACAGTGCAGTTGCTGACCATTAGAGTTTAGATTAAAGTATCTACCCCCCCCCCCCCGCTCCAAAGACTCACATGTTAAAGTTTTTATCTCCAGCTGGTGGTGCTATGGGATCATGTGGGCATTAGCATTATGGACAGACTAATATATTGGTGAGTTCATAACTGAGTGGAGCCATTAGGGAAAAAATATGTTATTGTTCCTGTGCCTTTAAAGGGTATATGCATCTTATCCCTTCTCTCTCTCTCTCTTTCTCTCTCTCTCTCTTCCCCCTCTCTTCACATCCCTTCTTTCCACCTTCACTCCCTCCCTCTACCCCTCCTTCCTTCCCCACCTTTTCTGCATCCATGATATAAGCACCCTCTTCTAACTTATGTTCTTACTACCACAATGCTCTCACCACACAGACACACAGCAATGGGTTTACCAGCCTACCATGACCTGGAGCTTTTGATCCTGTAAGACAAAATAAAGCTTTCTCCCTTTCAGTTAGTTTTTTTTCCTTTCATTTTTGTCACAACAGTGAAAACAGATTAGCACATTAACTGAAAGTGTAACAGGCCATTGCAGGAACAGCTGCAGAAACTCAATAGCAGTTAAATGCAAGGGGCAGCAGTAAACCCCCCACCCACCCACCCACATATACACACAAGGAGCTGGAGCGAGGCCTGTAAGGGGCTGGAGTGAGGCCTGCCAAGGGCTGGAGTGGTCTAATCCCACCAAATGCCTGAAACAGACACAACAGGGCTGACTTCCAGGAGAAAAACCCATTGGAGAAGTTGCTGGAAGAGGAGAAGGTTAGAAGCGGAATACAAACAACAGAGATAAATGAAAAACAAGGTTCAGATCAAAGTGTGGGAAAGGAACTGAGCCAGGACATCTCAGAAAGCAAATCACCATGGCCTTCTTTTAAGAGTTCCATAAAACAAAAATCTAAGTTAAAATAAGTAGCGAACAAAAGACGTACCAAGACTTTTTCCCATACAGGATTACTATTACAGGAAAGAGGAAGAGAACAAGAGAAGGAGGAGGAAGAAAAAGAAAGAAGAAAGTGCCTGCAGGTAGTGAAAATTCTGTATCTGAAAGATATGCTCAGAATGAACTCAAACTATAATGTGCTATTTTACAGTAAGCTAGAAGACATCAGGAAAGTAACAAAGGACTGGAGAGATGGCTCAGGCTCAAAGCCTCAGCCTCTGCCTTGTAAGCAGAAGAACCTGAGTTCACATCCCAGATCCCATGTAAAAAATGCTGGAAATGACTGTGGACTGCAATTCTGGCCCTGGAAGGCAGAGCCTGGAAAACCCCAGAACAATGCAATAAGGAGTTAGAGCAATCCAGGATGATTCCTGATGTTACTCTTGGTCCTCAACAGGCATACACACTCAAGTGACCTCTTGTACATACATACATACACACACACACGCGCACACACACACACACAAATAATAATAATAAAAATAAATAAAGTAACAGAGCACAATCAGGAAAACAGAAACAAATGGCAAGGAAAAACTATCAATAAAAGGAAAATCCTTTTTTAAATGAAGCTTATAGAAGGAGAAAAATAAAAGCATGTAAATGCATGTAGTATTTTCAAATTTGGGTAGTAAAAAGAAAAAAGTTACAATCAAGAAATTTTTAAAAGTACTCAAGAGAAAGTGATGACTAGTGAAGACAATGATGTGGACGGCGTGGGTAAAAGCCTGCTCTGAAGAGCCTCGAGAAGGAAGGCAGAACAAATAGAAAATAGTCAAATAAAGATATTTGAAATTTCATGTGGAAAAAGCATATGCCATGACCAAGGAAAGATTCCCAGAGTGCCCGTGGCATTTACTAAGCCATTACTTTTAGAGTTAATGTTCCCAGTCTCCTGACTGTGTGGTTTCTGCCTCATGACTAGGTGCCAGCTGACACAGAGCTTGGTATAGGAGTTGTTAGATACTTGGATTTAGGAGTTGGTTTGGTCATGTTCACTGATATTGTTTTTTTTTTCCATTTTTCTTTTCCATAAAGCAATACTGGTACATATGCAACCTGAGGAAGAAAAGGGGATTTATTTAGCTTATGGTTCCAAAGGAGATATAGTACATTAAGGTGGAAATATCATAACAGAAGGCATGACTGGAGCCAGAAGTGGGAGGCCAATTCAGGTCACCAGCACCACCACCACCACCAGGAAAACAGAGAGTAAAAGCAAACAGAGGAAGCAGTGACTATCTGTTTTCTTCCAGCAAGACTCCATCTCCTGAAGGTGCCACAACCTTCCCAGACATCAATACTATTAAGGTTCAAACCATGAGACTATGAGGGGCAACTCACATTCAACCCTGATGTTCACAGACAAGAACAGCATGATAACCCCACTGGCAAAGAAAAGAGTCCTCAGCAGTCCATGGGATGCAGTAGTATTCACAATGAACAAATCATCAGCAGTCTTTGTGATGAAGCATCTTTTGAAACACTCTAAGATATATTTCAGTAAAATGATGATATGTCCCAGTCCTTCTGTTTCTGTGATAAATACTTGGAACTCAAGGAAGGACTTGTTATAACTTGCCATTTCATAAAGGAAGCCATAGTGACTTGAGGATACTGATTCATCTTACAGCAGCCATCAAGATACACAAGGGGGGAGGAGAAAAGGAGGGATAGAAGGAGAGAGACAGAGAGAGAGACAAAGAGAGGAGACAGAGACAGAGACAGATACAGAGGAGAGAGGAGAGAGAGAAAGAAAGACAGAAACAGAGAGAGAGAGAGAGCGCGCACTGGGCTACCAAACCTCAAGGCCATCTTCAGTGACTTACTTTCTCCAGGGAAGCTTCACCTGCTAAAGTTTGCATAACCTTCCCAAACAGCATTACCTGCTGTGAACCATAGATTCAAACACATGAGCCTATGAGGGCAGTTCATATTCAAAAATCAACAAAAGGAAAAAAAATTCTTTTCAAGCATCTAGGCAAACAATATACAGCATTATACAGGGAAAAGTTATAACATTAGATCCTTCAATTGAAAAATATTTTGTCAGAAGAAAAATGGAGACAGATACTTAAGATCCTCAAAAGAAAAAGAACCAAAAGTCCAAAGATTTTATTTACAATAAATCAGACCTACAAATCTAAAGAAGGCAAATAGTTATCAGCATGCCAAGAACTCAAAGAATGCAGCTCCCATGAGCCTTTCCTAATAAAAAAAATTGTAGAGTCAGGGTGATTAAAAAAAAATCACTGGCCAGCAGCAACATGTGGTTATGTAGATTGTAATTATAATGAACTAGCTGAAGTAAATTAAAAATGTGATGCCTCAGTCAAACTAGCTGCATCTTAAGTTCTCAGGACTTGGTGGCTGGTGACTACATACATTGAACCATATAAATACAGAACATTTCCATCATCACCAAATTATCCATAGACATTTATATAAATAATATGGTCCTAACAAATAGTTTCAGACAAACAGACTGGATGACCACTGACTGGATGAAGGACTGTTGATTGGCATTAAATAAGTACTTAATTGAGTAATAAGACAAATGAGAGTTAAATGAGAAATGTTATGGTACATAATATTTGCATAATCTGAAAATTTTAATATGTTAAGGTTATTAAAATAGGATAAGTAGAAAGAGCATATTCAAAATTAAATATTTTAAAAGTATCTTCTTTGTAAGCCTAAATGATCCTGGCAGCATTAATACTGCTATTCATTCAATGTAAAGCAAAGCAAATACACAGTTTAGTTCTGTCATGTCCTCTACAATTAGTGTGGAAAAAGAAAGATACAGATTATAAAAGAATAAATTGCAGAAAAAAATTCTGTAGCCTATCAACTGAAAGACAGATGGGGTTATGCACATCTGCAATCCCAGGTCTCATGAGGAGGAAGTGGGAAGACGTTGTTACAGACATTTTGAGCTAGAGGAAATAGAGATGCTAAGGAAAGGGGACAAAAAGAGGAGTGAAATAGAAATATGCAGAAGGAGAAAGAGAGTGAGTGAGAGAGAGAGAGAGACATAATCAGAGGCAGAGATAAATCCTGCACAGCTGGTAGTGGAGACCCTTCCTAATAAAGAACTTGAAAGAATTAGGATGGTGAAGGATCTGAGGTGGAGAAAGACACACAGACACCGTCTGCTAGAATCTCTAGGGGATAAACTGGGAAAGCTGAATAACAGACATCAGCAAACATGGCTGGTTAGAAAGAGAGCCTCTTAAATTAGCACTGTATTCTCAGTAACAAACACTTTAAAGAAAGGAGCAGGAGACAAAGGTACAGAAAGGAAAGACATTGGAAAACCACTTCTCTTCTCATCCCTTGACCAATAGAGCAGAAAGAAAATATACAGTTGGGTTTTTTTTGGGGGGGGGTTGAAAGCTGCAATTTTTGGTTTGGTCTATTTTAAAATATTTAACTATTTATTTAAGAGAGATAGAAAGATGCATATGTTCCATAGCATGCATATGGGAAGTCAGAGAACAAATTTAGAAGTCAGTTTATTCCTTCCGCCATGGGAGTTCTGGGGACCAAATTCAGATCACCAAGTTTCTGTGCAGGTGCCTTTACCAGCTGAGTCATCCTTGCCTTAGATATCATTTTTTAAAGAACCTCGCTAACTATACAGATTAACATCCCCAGATCCTCTACGAATCACTCTTACTTTCTGGAAATTCAGATTAATTGTTATGGTTCTATATACTGAAAGCTGACCTGTGAAATACCTCTAGATTGTGGGGAAAAATAAATCAGTATTGCTTAGTATTCAAAAGGTGTAAAACTGGTCAGAACCAGAGTCTTGAGGGTAATACAGACTCCAGGACCCAAGAGTTTTGCTGGACATTGGGCAAGACTGCCAAAACGCAGGGTCAAGATTTGCAACCCAACTTGTGAAAAAGACTTGACCTTGCAAAGGCCTGCCCAGGGGTAAGAACAGCATTCACAACTGGATTCCTGAGGTGTGAACAACACCTGTGACTGGACTTGTGAAGGGCCACCTACTGACAGAACCCACTATCTGTAACCTCACCCAGAATCCTCTGTGACAAAGGACAGTCCAGAGATGAAAGTAGCATTTGCAACTTGACCCCTGAAAAACCTCTCAGAGAAGTAACCAATTCTCTGAGATGACCATCCATGTGTGTGACTGGCATCTCAGGGCCCAGGAAGGAACACCAAGTCATGACTGCGAGCATTGATCAGGCAAGACTGCATTAGATTCCATACCCCCATCTATTTCTCATCTCCTCTCAGTTTCTTCTTCTTTATCTATTCTTTCATTTTTTAATTTTTCCTTCCATGAACCTTCACAAAGGAGAGAGGTTAGCATGGATGTGGGAATCTGTGTCTCAGACTCCTGATATCTGATTATATATCTTTACCTCTATCTTTCCATTCTTCCTATAGGTATAATTGCCTCATCTACTCCCTGTCTACTTCTACACTTCTATTTTATTTTTCTCTCCTGTACTTTTACTCTATTATCCAAAACTAATCACAGTTTTACTCTGATTTTCATCTTTCCACTCAAATCTGCAGTAACTAGTATCTTAATACATACTATATGATCATTGTGTCTTTATATCCTAAATACAGGACTGGTATTTAAAGAGTAACTATTTTGACCATTATTGTATGTTCTGTTTTTCAGACAGTATTCTGTTTTCAAGGTAGTGCTGAGAACTAAACCTGGTACCCTGAACATCAGTCTAGCTGAAAAAAGTGACACCTCATCTTTATCACAACTCAGTCCCTCTTGAACATTTCAAACACTTCTACTAAAAGAAAAGAGTTATTAAAAAAATCTAACCAATGACTGAAAACCCAATGCATGTCTCAAAATAAATACCATAAATAAATATTATATATAAATAAATAACTATGAATAAAAATATAATAAATATGGAACGCATGGCTCCTCCAAAACCCACTAATCCCACAGTAATGTTCTCCAATAATAGGAAATGAGATGAAATTCAGACAAAAAATTCAAAAAGAATAAACCAAATAAATCAAAAAGAATAGAAACTCCTGAATTCATTATAAGAAAACAAAAACAACTAAGTTAATTGAAGGTGTCAATATAGAAGATGAAAGTAGAAATCAATAGAAAGAGGAAATACTTTAAAAAAACTGATATTGGAAATAAATAATCAACAATTCAATAAAAAGATGGTAGAACATGTCACCAATAGATTGTAAGAATGGCAGGACTGAATGTCTTCAGTACTATCTTTTTGAAGATAAAGAACATAAGCAATAACATTCAAATAATGACAATGATAAATTAATAAGAAATATGACCAGAATATTTGAGATCTATAGATCAGGATAAAAAAAATCTATCAACCATGGACATAAAAGAAAATTTTCATGCTGAATATGTGGAAATGTTCAATAAAATTATAGTTGAAAAAATTTCCAAATCTAGAGAAAGAGATGCCCATACAATTATAATAAGGTTTAGATTATCAAATGGGCAAGACTAGGCAAGAATTTCACCATGTAATATTATAGCCAAAATACACAGAACAAAGAAAGCATATTTAAAATTTCTAGAGAAAACATCAAATCATATATAAAGACCGACACATCAAAATAACAGCAGATTTCTTTAAAGAAAATTTAGAACAGGAGGCTTTTGGATGATCTTCCAATTCTGAAAGATGACAGTTACTATACCTAGCAAAACTATCTGTCTCAATTAAAGGAGGAAAAAAAACCTCTCATGATAAAGGAATTCAAGACCTCTAAGCAAACTCTAGAGAATATACTGGAAAGAATCCTTCAGACAAAGAGAAAGATAAACATCTCCAAAAGGCTATGTAAAAAAAAAACCACATTATAACTATAGTTAAGTAGATAAGAACTGGGAAACACTGAATAACACACAATCAACAAAATACCAAAAATTAATATATACCTTTCAAAACCAACTCTAGTTAAAGTAGTAATGCTCTCAATTTCACAGCCAAAAGTAACAGACCAGTAGCTTGGATTTAAAAAACAAAACCCATCTATTTACTGCCTCCAAGGAACACATCTCACTTTCAAAGACAGCAAAGATTAGGGTGGACAGAGGGATAAATTTATTTCAAGTAAATGAACCTTCAAAATAGGCAGGTGCCACTGTTCTAATTCCTGAAAACAGATTTTAAACCAAACATTAGGCAGAGAAAAAAGAAAATTAATGCATACTTCACAAGGAAGTAATCCATCAAGTGTACATTACAACTTTAAACATGCATGTGTTCAACATCTGATTCAAGTGCACCTGATTTCATGAAACAATACTGTACAAAAAGGTTCAAATTAATTCCAATCCAATAATAGTGGATGACTTCAATAACTCACTCCTACAAATACGTCATCCAAACAAAACATAAACAAAGAAGCTTCTGAATTAAGTGGAACTAACAGACATCTACAGAATATTCCATCAATATACTTAAGTTTTCTTCCCTCCCTCCCTCCCTCCTTTTTGTAACTGGAGATCAAATCCAAGCTTTAAACATGGTAGGCAAGAAGGGCTCCAGCTTCAAATACGGCTTTTAAAAAAAAAAAATTTATTATTTAGTCAATTGTGCATACGTGTGTGTGTGTGTGTGTGTGTGTGTGTGTGTGTGTGTGTGTGTGTGTGTATAGAACCACGGGCGAATTCGGAAACCACCACGGACCGCCTCCACTTCCTTCTTATTTACCCTGCCCCGGGATTCACAGGCTCCGCCCTACCAGGACCAGAAACGCAGGCCGCCCCCGCTTCTGCTCGGCGTCTAGATGTGGGGTCTAGGATCCGAACTCAGGACCTTCTGCCTGCAAGGCAGAGGCTTAACCCCTGAGCCACTTCTCCAGCCCTCAAATATGGCTTCTTTACTAGAGCAAACCAGTACAAAGACTGACACAATGCAACCATCGGTCAGATAAATGCTTTGTTCTCTATCCCAGCAACAGAATTGTTTGCTTTCATCCAACAAGAAAGCAATTTGCCTGCACTGGCCTCTTTCAAGGCTGTGGCAACTTTGGCTGGCTGTTAAAAGTTAATGAAGGGGTAATAAGCAATGAATATGATCAAAATATATTATGTATATATAATATGAAAATAACAGAATAAACACTATCACTATATATATAATTGTGTTAGTAAAACATAAAAATTTAACCAATGAGATACTGATAGCTTCATCACCCCACTGACATCATGGAAGGTAAATACATTGATGGTACTATAGTCTTAAGATGTCATAGAAAAGCAGTTGTGATCCTAGACACCTTAGTGGAATACATGAGCCCCAAAAGGCCGGAGATAAACCTGACAAATGTCCAGTACTCTGCCATCTCAATGCAGAGATACGTACGTGGACTTTTAGGAGATTACAGTCAGCTCACGCCACATCTGGACCTACTTATCAAGTAACATCTAAGGCTGCCAGATTTTGCTAGACCCCAAACGTGCTTATCCAACTAGTCTGGGATATGGAGCACCTTGCAGAATGGTGGCACTCAATGTGTGCACGACTGTCAAGGAGGCTGGACAGTCACTGCCAATAGAAGAATCAGATTGGATGCCCTAGAGTTAGGAACAAAGTCAAAGGAAAATGATGACTATGGTACCGGAAATCTAACCACTCTTCAAAAAACACAGTACTTCTTTTTTCTCTTTCACGTGTGTGCATATGGGGTGCATAAGTACATATGTATTGACCTGTGGGTGAGTGTACACAAGTGCACATAAGTACATGTACTTGTGGACACCCAAGAGCAATATCAGGAATCATCTGATCACTCTTCCACCTTATAGTTGGGAGCCTGAGTCTCTGATTAAACCCAGAGTATGTCATTAGGGTTAGGTTACTCTGGCCTTAGCCAGCTTTATCTGGGGATGCCCAGGCTTCACCTTCCAGGTCTATAATTATAGGCAGGCAACCACACACCCATGTGAAATTTTTAATATGCCACTGAACCATCTCCCCACTCCTAGACTTGCTCTTTATAAGAGATCCCTCCTCACTGGTAAAAATAAACTCTTCGCCATTGACAGTAAGGGACCATGTAACCTAAATTGCCTATTATTGACTTTTATTCTGTCCATTAGTCTACCAAACTAAACATGCACAGAAACCCTTCAAAATCAAGTAGAAATGTTGAATATGAGATTTATTAAAGCAGGCACTAAAGGTGTGCCTTGCTCCCAGGATACCTAGTAGAGAGGTGCTACCTCCTCTTTTCAACCTTATTTTAACACCTTGTGGAAAGTGACTTATGAAAAATGACCTGAAAGAGCAATAACAATCTTCAGTAATATGCACTAGCTAAAGGGGAACTGCAGGAGTAATACATCCTAAGATGACCATGGGGATCAGGGAAGGGTCATTCTTAGAATAGGCAAAGCCTGGAAGAAAAGAAGCTGGAAGAAAACCAACAAGAGACAGGTAGTTACAGTAGGTTGTGGGTAGAACTGTGGGTATAACTGAATAAGTTAACTAAAATGTCCACATATGAGAAGAATAAGTTGGTAATAAGATGCAAGGGACTCATACGGGAGGACATCACAGAATGTCCCCAGAGTGTGAGAATGTTCATGTTCCGCTTGCTGATCAAAGGACTCTCCACAGAAGAGCCTCAACAAGTGGAAAAACATGATCAGATCTTTGTGAGCCACCTTCTGACCTACTAAGCATCAACCCATTCCTCATGCCAAGTGATAAGTCGGCCATAGTGAAAAGGTAGCTACTACATTTATGGATTCAACAACATAAACAGTTTCTTCCCTCAGAATGTTGGATCTGGATGTTACCGGTCCTAAGAGCTCATTCTTCCAACAATGGAGACCCAAGTATACCCCCCTTCTAGATAAGACACCTGGAAAGACCATCCAGATAATTGAAGGGGAAAAATGGGACCATTTCTACAGCAAAGAGAGCAACCGTGTATCCTCTGTGAAATTTAACTCTGTTTCAGGCAAGGGAGCAGCGGAGATGGCCCAGAGGTTTGTCTCAAAAGCAAAAGGACCTGGTTTTGGATCCCCAGGTCCCAAGGTGGATACAGTGGTGGCCTGCACTTCTGGCCTGGAAGATGGAGCTTGAGAGTCTCATATCAAAGCAAATGGTAGAACAATCCAGAATGATTCTTGATGTAACTCTTGAGCCTCCACAGGCACATACACTCAAGTGCCTTCTTGTACACATGCATGCACACATGTACACACATGTACACACACACACACAAATGTTCTAGGCAAGGATTCACATGGATATATCTCTAGAAAGCTGTCATTACCATACTCTATCTTAAAAACAATCAGATATCAGATAGAAAATTGTACAGATAAAAGATCAGAGAGAAGAGTGAAGATAAAGAAAAAGGATCATCTAAGTCAGCTAATGATATCATACATTTTTAGAGTATTGAGAAAATGTTTAAAAAGGAATATTTTCTTGACACATGAAAATTATATAAATTCCAGATTTCAGCATTCACCCAACCCATACAGTGTCACTGAAACAAGACCACACATTTTGCACAATAGTACTTTGCATTACATGGCAGAGTTGTGCAATTGCAATAGAAACTGTACAACATCAAATGTTTACTATCTGGTTCTTTACCAAAAAGAATGCTGACTCCCTGAACTAGATCTCCCAACAGTGAAGAGTGTAATTACGGAGATGGTTTGCAGAGAATAATTCATTTACTTCAATTTCTTCTAAAAGAAGAAGAAAAATGTCTGTTTTTATTATATGTTAGAGTTTCAGAGCATCATTTATTGTAAAACTTGTGAGCACTGTTAGATCTGTCTCTGCTACGCTTGAGACAAAATGAAATATATGGTAGTTCAGAAAGATAAGTACACGCTGATCAAAGGAGAACAACAGAGAACAGCAAGAAAAAAAATGGGACTCCATGTTTGAACTCACAAAATGTGTAAGGGAAATGGTTTTTTGTTTGTATCAGTTCAAAATTATGTAATGTGGCCCTTCCAAAACTTGGAATTTATTATTGTTGTTGTTGCTATTTCTACTGCTGTTGTTGTTGCAATAAAAGAGTTCTTTCGATTACTGGGACAATTGTATTAAAGTTGGTATTTGCTGTAATAGGATTTGAACAAATCTGGTGAATCTTAAAATAACTTATTTTTTGTTGGGTATGTCATATACCTGTTATCCTAGCACTTAGAGTTTGAGTTAGGTGGTTGCTTCAAGCCCAAGGCCAGCCTGGACTATTCATTGAGACCCTATTTCAAAAAAATAAATAAATATTTATTTATTTGATACATTGTAGTATGTGAAAGGCTGGTCAACTATTCCCAAAAACTGTTCCCTAAAGTTTCTTTTCCTGAAACGTTTCATTACATTAGAAAGCTGTTTATTTTTTAACAATTTACCAACCTCTTAAAAAAAAAGAATCATTCCACTAAAGTACTATTTATCTCTAGATAGACACATGCTAGTAACTTTGATTATTCTTTTATTTAAAATTACTCCAGACCTACAGAACTTGGACCCTATTAGAGTGGCAGGAACCATTCCTTAATCACTATACATAGATAATAGCATTATTTGGTCCATTCCAGTGCTATTCAATCACAAAAAAAGAGAGCTGATTTGTCAAAAGGGAGATTAGCCTAAGTGCCTACAGTCACATTCTATTTTTTGAAGCTTCTAGCTCTCGGGGAGCTCTCCTTATTGGAAGTGTTATTTATAGTTACAGAAAGATAGTGATCCTAACATCCACCGATAGAGAAAAGCAAGACATGCAGGTGGACTATTCTAGAAATTGTGATTTTTTTTTTAAACAGGTAATTGCAATTTTGGAAGTAAACTTGAGTGCACTGCAGAGAACAACCCCAAAGCTACCCTGGCCGCGTTACCACTTCAAGCTACTGAGCCCACAGTAGCTTGCTTTATGCAGGCTGGAGCATTACTGCACCAAGGATCTTTTTCTTTTCCTGGGTTATGTACTGCAGCACTCATGATTAATGAATTATTGTCAAGGACAAACTAAGGCTCTTGCTTCCTACCAATACAATATTCTATGGAACACAAAAAATCTCCAGGAGACAAATGCACATTTGGAATCTTGTATTTTTGTTACAGATTATAGATGATACTCTAATATAAATGATGGATAAACATGAAAGTGAATGAGGAAACGATTGCAGGTGGCAGACTTGAGTGAAAGCCAAATCTGGGCAAAATAGCCAACCCTAAAGCTGACTTTACGGTAATCACCAGTGGCTATAGTAATCCCAGGACTTGGGAATAAGGGTTTTATTTCTAATTTGCATTTGTCCTGATACAGTTCCAAGTCCAGCTTGGAAGGAAAGCCCACATCAACACCAAAGATCAAGGGAACTGACCACATCATATCAACATAACAGTTGAGAGAGGGACAATCCTTACTTGTCAGACAAGCAGGTCTGGCCAAGTATTCCAAAGGCATGCCAACTTCTCTAACCAGCTTCCCTTCTATTTATTCTCCTGCCCAGGGACTAGTCCCACCCTATGGCCTGGGCCTTCCCATCAACTAGACAGTTTCTTACAGGCTTACTCAGGACTTAACTACTAATTCTCTATAAATGCGCCCAAAACTCAAACCCTCAACCATCAAGCTGACACCTTATCTAACTGTGAGAATCATTCTTGGGGACACAGAGAGTCTGAGGCCAGGCTGAATTAATGTGAGACTCTATCCAAAAAGTGAATGAAAAAGAAATCACATAATTGTTTTGCCCTTTCCTGGGCTCACTAGAAAGACAACATTTTAACCCAACTCAAAATGTCACTTCCCCAAGAAAAGTTTTGTGCATTTACCCAGAATGGCCAAAAAAGCACGGGGTAGTTTTTGCTTCTTTACTCTTTTCTAAATTGTTAAACAATGTCTTGATTTCTCTCCTTGCTTCCAGAATAAGTCTCCATGGTTCTTTACCATCTTATCTACACTGTAAACCAGTAGATCTTACTGTTATGGTTTGAATCCGAAATGCCTCCCAGAGGCCATGTTCTGAGCTGTGGTCCCAGCAGGAGGGGAGCCCTGCCTAGTGGAAACAGGTCCTTTAAAGATCATGCCTGCCCTGGTGTCCGCCTGTTCCCCGTGCTTCCTGGTCAACCGGAATGAGAAGAGTCTGCACTCCTAGTACCTCACCTTCCCTGTCATGGTTGACCAAGACACTCTGAAACCATGAGTCACAATAAACTCTTCTTCCCTTAACTTGTTTCTGTCAGGTGTTTTGTCCAAGTGACGTGAAAAGCAATTTATAGAGGCTCTACTTCATCACCTGAAAGAGGTAATTTGCAGGTGCTTCTTCATGATCAGATATGCATCTTTTAAAAATCATTTATTAGAGACAAGGAGAGGGAGAAAGAGAGAGTCAAAGAGATAGAGAGAAAGAGAGAGAGAGAGAGAGAGAACATGCATGCCATAGTACACAGGTAGAGGTCAGAGACCACTTTTCTTCTTCTACCATGTGGGATTCTGGGAACTGAACTCAGGTTGCCAAGTTTGTGAGCAGGTGCCTTCCCCAGTGAGCTATTTTTGCTGCCCTGAGACATGCATTGTTTTTATTCAAGTGTGCTACAGCATCTCAGGACTTAATCTATAAATCCCATAACACTATGATACAATTTTAACCTCAAGAAATGGAAGAAAGGACACATTAGAAAATGAAAAAATGATGGAAATATGAATAAAATGATTATTTGTTAGTTCTCAGTGGCAGCTACAAGGATTTCTGTCATTTTCTATATTTGGAGTGCTTCATAAGTTTTGAAATTGTTTTTCTAAGGCTAAAAAAAAGCTAAGAAAGTTATCAGATACTCAAATTCTAAATGAAGTGAAAAGGAAAGGAAGAAATGTGCTATGCTATAGTCTCTTTCTTTCTTTCTTTCTTTCTTTCTTTCTTTCTTTCTCTCTTTTTCTTTCCTTTTGTAAGTTGAAGAAAACTGCAGTTGAATTAGAGGGACAAAGATCTAGGGGGTCCCTGGGAGCAATATTCCTATTCCACTGAAGGAGGCAAGCCAAGATACTTGTAAGCTCTAGAGAACCTTTAACACAGGAAGCTATTTATCATAACAAGCTTGGTTGATACTGTTCCCATACTGAACCAATTAGGTTCACCTATTTCGTCATACTTCATCACTTGGGATGATAGGTTTCCAAGTATGGTACAGTGTAGTAATTGAATTTTGATCAAACACACATGGCCCATAACCCAGTATGTGAAATTTTCAGAACAGTTCACAGCTTTTAAATATCCAGTCAACATGTTGCCAAAAGTACAGAGTGTACTCCACGGAAGGGGGAAAGAGGAGGGAGGGCCGAATCTTGGTAGAGCTGTAAAACAAATATTGTTGTTCTTGGTCTCTTCCTATTTTTCAAATAGCAGTGGAGAAAGGCTGAAGGATATCATATCATAAGTCAAGTCTTCCCTTTGCTTGCTCCATGTGCATATAAACATCTTTGAGTCTTCTTTCAGATTAGCCTCATATTTTTTTTTTTTGCCCCAAGACTACTTTTGCATGAGACTACTATTTTTATGCAAAGGGTTTGTAACAGATGACCCGTCATCATTTCTCATTACAGCAGTATCCAGAAAGCATTTATAGACCACTCGCTATAGCTTTTAAGCAATGACCACTCTTTCATGGGATTTACTACGGCTGGAAAGACAAAAACAAATAGAAGCCCACAACTTTACAATTACAATCTACACGAAGCAGTATGAAGGAAGAATATGGCCTCAGAAAAGACAACTGTGTTCCCTGACTTCTTCCGAAAGGGATGGGATAAAGAAACCTGGAGATTATCTCCGAGGAAGTAATTGAGAAACTGAAGAAAGGGTATTCCCAAAAGCGACCACAAGTAGGGTGAGAGCTTGTCAAGTTCAAAGAAGTGAAGAGCATACTGTTCTGTTCAAAGAAAGAGGAGCTAAAAAGATGGGATAGGGGTTTGGGGAACTAGATGAGGGTTTGTAAAGGATCATGCAAAGTACGAGCTTTGCATGTCAATGAGTCAGGGAGACCAGAAGCAGGAAGACTAGGTGTTGGCAATTGTCTGGGTGGGAAGCGATAAACGGCTTGGAACAGAACAGAGATGGAGAACCTAGGACAAATCCAAGAAACATTTTGGAGAATTGACATAACTCAGTGATATCTGGTTGTGGGAAGTGAGGACAGGGTTGGTCCTGAGCCATTTCAGGTTTCTGACTTGAACCACACAATGAATCGGGCCTAAGAAGCAGCAAGTCTTCAATAGAGCTCTCTCTCTCCTGCAAGATCGGGACATAGACATCTTCCTTTTACAGGCCCACCACACCAGAACAATCTCTCTGTGCTAGGTAAAAAAAAAAAAATCAAATGGGAGCATGAACTTTAAATCTTTCCTCTCAGCTCGACTGAAAGAAATACCTGGCAGTGGAACTAGGGAAACCTGAAAGAAAACCAGCTGGGCCTCTCTGAAATCATTTAAAAGCCAAGCACGTCTCCTTGTCATTCAGCAAATGTTACTGAGGGTCTCTAGTATGAGGGTCTGAAGTTAATAAAATATAGTCCTGGCTTGGGCAAAGTATATATTCTCTCAGGAGAGAAAGAGGTTGAAAAACATAACAGGGTGTGGTATGTGACACAGAGCAAGCAGAAGCAGATGACAGGATTATTGATTCTGCATGGGAATTGGTGCATGGGCTTGAAAGACTAGAGAGGTTGTATTTGTATTTGAACCAAATCTCTAGAGAGAGAGAGAGAGAGAGGTTACTTAGTCAAGAGGAGAATGAGGGAAACTCTAAGAAGAGGAAATTGAAAAAGCATGAGGGTGACTGGTGTAGAGAACCAAGCCAGGGGAAAACAGGTTTCTGATTCCAGGTGGAAATGGGACTTGAACTCTGGATTTGCTCTGAAAGCAGCAAAACAGCCATGTTATCCCCTACTCCAAGTAGAACATTCTAATCTGTGGGGGCCCCCAACACAGACCCTGGTGGGTCTCCAGCGGTAAGCACTTGCCTGAATGCTTCGTATGTGCTTGGGAGCTCTGGTTGACTTCAGATGGGAGCGCCTCTCTCCCCAAGATTCGCAGCAGATTCACGATGAGCCACTTCTCAGAGCCCCAATTTTCTAGAGAGTCTGAAAAACATAAAAATGTACTAGTGGCCCAACATCACCTTCCAGTACAGTGGAGAATACAGAAAAGAGAATGACTGGAACATTTAACTTCAGTCAGCAATGAAGCGACCTGCCCTGGAACAGCAGTGACCAACAAGCGCGCATGCGCATACATACACACACGCCATAAAAGCACGTGCGTGCGTGTGTGTGTGTGTGTGTGTGTGTGTGTGTGTGTGTGTGTTCGCGCGCGCGCATGGTGTTTGCGCTTGGGTTTGTGGCTTTAAATTTTAATAGCTCTTCAGACTGTCCTTGGAGAGCGAATTGGTAGGTTCAGCTGGAGGCTACTCCCCCACCTGTCTCCAGGCACTGCAAACACAGCTGTGTAAGGAGACAGCCAAAGCTTCCAAGGAAAGAAATGGTGCAGAGGGGCCAAGGGTGGGAGTGGGGCGTCTTTCCCACAAACCCACTTGGGACAAAGCCTGTCTAGCAACTGGAAAAAAAGAAAAGCCAAGATGACACAGTCAGGCCCTTTATTCAGCTTCATACAAAGTAAAAATCATTCCAGACCTGACTCAACAGCCATTTTAAAATCTTTTTTTTAAGCGAGAGAACAGAGAATTCAAGCTTATGGGGAGACCAAGGTAAACGCTGCTCTTGGCAAGATGCACATTAAGGATTTTCTCCTTCCATCCACATGAACCTTAAAAAGGATTTATGCACTGTCCTAAGTCTTGCAGCTCTATACATAAAACACACAACAACCTGGTAACGTGCCTAGAAACATCTTTATCTGTGTTTCCCCAGGGTCGAAAAGTGCATACAGTTTTAAAGTTCAACTCTTTAAAAAATATATATATATTAAAGCAAAGGAAAGATTTCAATCCTCACGGATCCAAATGTTAGCAATTCTAGAGCGGTCAGAGGTTTGCCGCTCCCAAAAAGTAAGGGGGCAATTAGAAAGGGGGAAAAAGTCGTTTTAGACCGAAACCAAAGCAAGGAGGTATTTTTGGTATCATTGTAATCACCAAATAGCACGAATGCGGTCTGTGCCTGCGTGCTACCCAAACGTCGATTTGAATACCACTGAAGGCTAGTTTGAAAATTTCCATTTTTGTAATTTGTTTCCCTTTGTTAGGCCAAGACTTGAGAGAAAGCTGGCAGCCGGCTCGGAGCCTGGCACGACTTCACCTGGGACGCACTCCGCTGCTCTGGAAGCGGAGGGAGGCGAGCGGCGGGGACCAGCACAGAGGCCCGAGGCCACCGCGGCCGCCAGGGCGTCTGGCGCCACCTGCCGGAGGCCCGGAAAACCAGGTTGCGCTGCCCCGCTGCCGCAGGTCCCAATAAGGACCCGCAGAGATTGCCAGGTCACCAAATCAACCGCATCTTCTCAGACTGAGCCTCAGGGACACTCGAGCTTGGAGGAGGAAGATCCCACGCTGCGTCCTCTGACCTAGTTTCTGATGTCACTCGTTAAACGTAAATCCCATCTGAGGTCAAAATTGGTAAGCATCTGGTTCCAACATAGGTCCAACACATTGTGTACCTAGTCTACAAATGAATGCATTTTATGAATGACAGAATGAAAGAATGAACCAGTGAATGAAACCAGCCTACAAAAAACCCACTTTATCAAAGGACAGAAACTTTACGTGCTTTAAAAAAATCCCTCCACTTTTCAGGGACATTTATGTGTTGAGCATTTTGCAAAAGTCTTGCAAAGGGGATAACCTGGCAGTGTTCCTCCTCCAGTGCACAGTAGTTAGTGAACACAGACTCACATCCTCATTTTGCCAACGAGTAAAGAGCTCCAGGAGCCTCTTTTACCAGGTCACTTTCTTGGTAATAGATCAAGTTTGGGGCTCAGTTTTCCTGACCTGTTTGTGTTTGTTTTGTAAGACAGAATCATTTTGCCTCTCTGTTGACTGGTCTGAACTGATGTGTATAGTAGCTGATTGGCTCAAAGAAGCAGCTGGCTTTCCCCACCTACCTGTGCTTGATCACTGAGCTTCTGTCCCAGCTTCTGTCCTGAGCCAAGGCAGCTGTTCCTGTGGTTTTATTCCAAAACTCAAGCGCTGCCCAGAACTGATGCCAACTGGTTGCTAAACTTAGGAGTTTGTTTCTTAAAGCCTAAAACATAGAATCTTTGAGCTTAGGAAGCTATAGGCAGGTGCTTTGTTTTAGCAACAAGGGTGTCTTATATCCAAGATCTACTGCATCTACTGAGTAATAAGCAGCTATTGGGTTTCCCAGTGATAGTTATACAAGAAGATAGTATTTACCCATTGAAAAGAAATACTTGCTGTAGGCAGTTAACACCCAGTTTCCAAATGAAAAGGTGAATATGCATCTGGTAATGCTCTATCTTCATTATGCCAGGTGACTATGATTCGGTGAGCACTGGGATCAGAAGCAAAAGATTCAAACCACAACCTGCCAGCAAAATGGAGATCATACCTTCATGACCTTTGAAAGATGGAACTTAATCATTATTGTTCATCATAATAGTAACAATAGCTTTGAATTGATATTAAGTGCTGATTTCATTGCAGGCTCTCTGCTAACCACATTTTGTGCATAATCTCCTTTAACTTCACAAGAACCTTATGTGTATTACCATTATTACCTTCACTTTTTAGAATGAAGGGAAAGAGGTTCAGGGACTTTTAGATACTTGCTTATGGCGACAATTTCCAACAGTAAGGTCAGTATTGGAATTCCTGACTTGATTATACTTAACAGGATAAATCATGTTTTCTGCACTGCTGACATTCATATCTCTGTCTCCAGAGCTCTCTAAGGAACTCTATGCTTCTATTTCCAATTACTGAAAGAAGATCGTTAATTACATATTCTGCAATTGCCTAGAATTTAAAAAGGCCTGTCCCTTTTCTTTCCTTCATGAGCATTTGTTGAGAACCATCCATGTTCATGCCTCCATAGTTTATGGAGGACGGTGGCAGTGATTCTGAACTGGGGATAGGTTTGGCCTCGGGAGGACTTTGAGCAATGTGTGGAACTATTTTTAGGGATCACGGAGTGGGCAGAGGGTGCTGCTAGCCTTTAGTAAGTAGGATAAGGGTTGCCGCCAAACATGGTACACAATGTAACTCACCACAAAGAATTATTTGACCCACCAGTATCTGAGAATGGGATGTATAGCATCACCAATGGCTGACAAAGGGGATGCAGGTACAAATTTCAGTTATAAGTTTTACATTGAAGTCTGGGTAGTGACAAAGGAAAAAGGTCTCAGGAGCAATTGGGTTTATTATGGGATAGAAAGACTTGGTGAAGGAGGTGGACCTGAAGCATGAATCAAAGAAGAGGTGAGTTCTGGGTTCCAGATCAAAGAACAGCAAAGTGGGGTATGCGGGGAATGCTGGATGCTTCAACTGGAATTGAGCAAGGACCCTGAAGAAAAGGAGGTGATGTTGGGACTAGCTCACAGCCTAAATGCAAGGAGAAAGATGGTGTCGAGTGATGAGAAACCATCTATCATTACTACATAGCGAGCATCGTATGATCAAAAATTATTGGGGAGATGAACCTAGCAAAGGAATGAAAACAGGTGGCAGTAAATGGGAGACCAACAACAAGAAGTTATAACTCTGTTGCTATTGTTCACTATTAAAAATACTTATCTATTGTTATTAGTAATGAGAGCAAACAATGATAGAGTGAATCAGACCCCAAGCTAACCAGTGTAGAGAATCCTATTGTGTTTAATGTTCTCTGTCTCTCCTAAGAATTTCCTCAAAGTGGACAGGGAGTGACAGTCAGAATTGATGTCCATCTGTGGCTGCTGAAACCTTTGCCTCTCACTGCTTTGGGTGCTAAGTACACGCTCAGGATTCCTGATTCTACCAACCTAACCAAACTGCTTTTATCTCTAAGGTGGGCAATACCTAAGCATCTCAGGGCCACAGCTGGGAAAGTTTCAGGGAGTCTGCTGCTCCTAGCAAGACTACAGAACAAAGATTGTTTCTTCAGGCCAACTTTAGGGGTGTGGGGAGCCTAAGCATATGACTGTTGCGAATGCAACTGAGTTTCACTCAATCCATTTTTTATACGGTGCTTCCCAGAAGGATGGTAAAAACAAAACAGGGTGTGGTCCAGGACATCCGAACTGAAGACTGGGTCTTGTCAGGCCTCTCCTGAGATGAGGCCACAAGCAGAGCATATGAAGCAGAGAGCAGAAAGCCTATGACTCAGAGGTTCCTTTGTTTACTTGGCTCCTGAGCAGATGCTAACCAAATTCAGGTGTGCGCTCTGGATTCACTTGAGAAACTTTGGCCACAGGCAAGGAAGAAGTGACAAAGTGTCGGCTGCATGTGTGGATAGAGTGACAGAGGCACCGGAGTAGATGTGGGTGCTTACAGCCAGTGGCCAGAGACATCTGTGCTGGCCCCAACAGCAGTGGTGGGTGTTTAGTAGACCTACAAACAGAGTGACTTTAGTGACCCCAGGACTTTGTTTTATAAAAGAAGATGCATGACAATGGACATGACAAAAAAAAAAAACAACCTTTTACTTCCAGAACCAGGAAGAAGACTTGGGTAACTGTCCTCCCAGAACAGTTAGAGACAGAGACTGTGCTCAGTGGCCATCGCTCCTATTTATGTGATTGCAGTGCTAATATTCAAGGAAATATGTGATCTATAGTTCAAAGGTCAAAAGATTCCAACTCTTCTTTCTAAAGTGCCATAGCTTTAAACTGGGCCTGATAGCACAGGCCTATAATCCCAGGCACTCAGGAGGCTGAGGCAGGAAAATCACAAGTTCAATGCCTGCCTGGGCTACAGAGAAAGTTCCAGACCAAACTGGAAAATTTAACCAGACTCTGAATCAAAATTGAAAATTTTGGAAAGAGCTAGAGATAGAGCTCAGTGATAGAATATTTGCAGAAGGCCCTGGATTGAATCCTTAATACAATAAATTAATTAATTAAGATAAAGTCCTTAGGTTTAAAGAAACAGAGGTTAAGAACATAAGCTCTTAGGTTTTTACATTCTAACAAATGAGTTTCTTAGAGCAGGACATAACCTCTATCTGAAGGTATGAACTCAAGATCAAAAGTTGTGTGTGTGGTTCCAAGTTCAGGAGCTACTTGAGAAAGGTCTGCACTGTACCCCTCAAACATTGAGAATGTTCATTAAATGCATTGATACAATGTTTATAACTAGATAAAAATAAAAACACTAACCTTGCGCATCAATATGCCTGTTTTCACAGAGCCTTTGCCCACAGTCTGAAAGTTGTCCTAATACTAAGACCAAATGCCAAAAAGCAAATGTTTTTGCCTGGAGAAAATCTGGAAGAGGCAATTATACTAAAACATACCACTCCAAAGGATCTGTTCCACTGTTTTTGCTTGTGTAAGTGGCATAATTAGGCCTCTCAAACCAAACAGTGTCCTGTGCAGAATGGAAACTGGAAATTCAAAGTTCTCATTCCTACGCCCTGTCTGTTTTGTTGTTCCATGTGAGAAATTCTGTGTGGAAACGAAGCTTAAGACTAAAAGCAGAGCAAGAAGACTCGAAGGTCTGTAGACAACTGAGAACATCCCTGGCCGTCGCATGCACATCCCACACTTCAAACCAGCTCTTTTGAATCCGCTTGGGTGAGTAATGTCTAAGTCAACATTGAAGTTTGCAGTTGGTGTCTAGTCTTTGTTGAGTACTTGCTATTCAGTACAAGTCACAAGTTATTGCGATCAGAAGAATAGTTAAAATACAGCTCTGGCCTCCAAACTGTGGCTGGTGAGCTAAGCTGGGGGAAAAACAGTGAACGTGGAACAATGGAAGACCATACACATTCCTGAGTGCCACCTTTGAACTAGGTAGGTCCTGTACTACAGAGTAGGGTACCAAATCTCAGTTGGTTCTATTTTGTCCAGTTCAACACTTAGCATTTGCTTGTCATTTATTTACTAAATGCATCTGTACTAGACCACTGCTCCAAATAGTATATGTATGCAAATTCAGTAGGTGTGGATAGCACCTGAGATGGGGATGTGTGAGTTGCTAGTCCATTTGCCATGCTAAGTGGCAAAGCATGATATAGTAACCAGTCTCTGCACATATAGGCTGACACAGGCAGCCAGGGCCCTGTTCTTTTGAAGCTTATATTCTATAGATGATTATAAATTAAACAAGGATCTGTACACATGGGGGCTTCTAACTTCATCCGGGGTCAAAAACAAAAGCTTTTCTCAAGAAGGGGTGTTTAGATTAGTAGGAATTTGCAAATAGCACATGAAGCCAGAGTATTCCAAGCAGAATAAACAGCATTGTAAAGGTTTGGATTGATAGAAAATATAGTCAACTGTTATTTATTGAATTTTTCTTAGTACTAGGCTCTGTATTAGTTATAAGACCCCGAGCCACTAAGATCCTTAGAGGCAAAGGATTAACAGCCACAATTGTGTTCCTATACTAAAGGAGAACACAAGAAAGGGCTCTAGGCAATGTTACTGAGTCCTTACACCTCATCAGAGAAGAGGGCCCAGAGGGAAGTTTGACATGCACACTAAAGGATACTACAAGAATGCCCCCTCCCCACTGGGAGAAAAGGAGGGAGGGGGGAAAGGAAGGGGAAAAGGGAAGAGGGAGCAAGGGGATCCAGAGAGGGGTGGAGGGAGGGAGGGGAATGGGGAACCTATCAACTCTATATGAGTGGAAAAATAAATTAAACAAAAAAGACCCTGAACCAATTTTTCTTAGAGAAGCCTTCAGGGTTCCAGGCCCATACGGAGACATGCTACTCCACAGAGTGGTGTAAGTGGAATATTTTTTGCTAGGCACTGGGTCTGAGGAGGTAGGGAGGAAACGGGCAGAGAGAATTTTCAGGTATTGAAACAATAAAGGATGAACTAATGACAACAAAAAGACCCTGAGCCAGAGATGATCTGAAGGGCCCTGTTGTAAAAACCTGTCCTCCAAACATCAACAGTCAGTCCATCATCCTCCGATCAGCTGTGAATACTTGCAAGAGACCCTCAGTATCAGGCCTGCTGATGTTCCCTCACTGAGAAAGTTGGTAGGGAAGGTCACTAGACACTCACTTGAGACTCCATCTATTTCTTCCTAAACCTCCTTCCCAGCTATATGAAATTTTGCCCAGGCTGCATGCGGTCTCTTGACTTGGGAGGAGAGAGAATGCAAATGTGGAAAGTTAACTGAAGGCTGACTCCATTTCTGCACCTCTGAGGAAAGAAGAAGTCTTCATTGGTATTGGAGTGAGACTCTTTTATTTTATTTCCACTCATACAAACTTAACAGGTACACTGGTCCCCTCCCTCCCTCCAACCCCCCACCCCCTCCCTCCCTATCCCCCCATGCTTCTCCCTCCCATCCCCGGAGCATCCTTTAATGTGCATACCAAACTCTTCTCTGGTTCCTCCTCTCTGATGAGGTGCAAGGACCCAGTGGCATTTCCCTGAACCCTTTCCTGTGCTCCCCTTAAGCATAGGAACACTACTGTGGCTGTCAATCCCTTGCCTCCCAGGATCCTAGTGCCTTTAGCAAATGCTAGACTTTGTGGGGTCAATAGTGTGTTGGACATTGCGAAGGGCATGCGAAGTCCAATTATGATTGCTTCGGTCCTAACTTGTGTGGAGTATCTTCAATATCATTACTCCTCCCATCCTTGTGCTCTTACAATCTTACCGCCCCCTCTTCCGCAAATTTCCCTGAGCTTCAGGATGGGGAGAGATTAGGATAGCCTAGTTCCAAGTGGTTGATATAGAATCTCTGATGTTCTGGATTATGGTTTGTTGATTTTTTTTTCAGTTTTGCTGCTCCTGCAATGCCCTTCACTCCATCCTGATGGGTATTGGATGTCACCCCCTGGACAGAGATAAAAACCTGTTAAACTAGAGTCTTGTTATAAGAGTATATTCAAAGTTAGATGTAATAAACGCAGGAAACCACGGTGAGGAAGGGGTCAATCACCCATTTGCGAAATGGTTACTTTCTATCTGCCAGACTATATGCCCTCCCCTTCTGGTAAGAGCATATCCCATCAGTTGTAAATGATCAGGAAGGAAAGTCTGTGAACTTAACCAGATGTCTCATTACTTACTTGCAGTCCTTGATGGTGGCCTATTTTCTCTGCTATAACATGGTCCCCTCTCTCCTTATTTCTAGTGTGGCCATCCTTTCCCATCTCTCCTGTTCATCTTTGCAATTACTGTAGATATTACAAAGAATTATCCTTAAGTGTCTCTAAGTGGGATTGGTACTAGGATCCATCTATTAGAGAGTACGTATGGCGCTTACTTTTCTAGGTCGGGGATACTTCACTTAATATAATTGTTTCTAATTCCATCCATTTCCCGGCAAATTCCATTAATTCATCATTTTTGATGGCTGAGTAGTACTCCATTGTATAGATGTACCACTGTTTCCTTATCCACTCATCAACTGTTGGACATTTGGGTTGATTCCATGACTTTTCTATTGTAAACAGTGTTGCTATGAACATGGTCATGCTTGCTATCGAGGTGAATTTTTGCTATATGGGGGGGGTTATTCCCAAAAGTGGTATAGCATGGGTCATATGGCATTTCAATCTTTAACTTCTTAAGAATCTCCAGACGGCTCGCCAGAGTGGCTGTATGAGCCTGCACTCCCACCAGCAATGTAGGAGAGTTCCCTCTCTCCACATCCTCTCCAGCATTTGGTGTTTTTTGTATTGTGGATTTTTGCTATCCTGACCGGGGTGAAATGATATCTCAGGGAAGTTTTGATTTGCATTTCCCTGATGGCTAAGAATGTAGAGCATTTTTTAAGATATTTGTTAGACATTTTAATTTCATTCCTGGTTAAAGTTTCTTTTAGGTTCCAGGGCCCATTTTTTAATTGGGCCATTAGTTTCCTTGATGTTTAGTTTTCTAAGTTCTTTGTGCAGTCTGGATAATAGAGCTCTATCAGATATGTGGTTAGTGAAGATTTTCTCCCATTCTGTGGGTTGCCTTTGTGCTAGAGTTACAATCTCTTTATCTGAACAGAAGCTCTTTAATTTCACAAGATCCCATCTGTTCAGAGTTGGTTGCAGTTACTGTGCTATTGGATGTCTGTTTAGGAACTGTTGGTCTAGCCCAGTCAGCTCGAGGGAGTTCCCTACCCTTTCAACTATGGCTTTTATAGTCTCTGGCCTTATATCGAGGTCCTTGATCCATTTGGAATTAATTCTTGTACATGGCGACAAGTACGGGTCCAGTTTTAATCTTCTGCATGTGGAGATCCAGTTTTGCCATCACCATTTGTTGAAGATACTTTTCTTTTTCCATTGGATTTTTTGGGCCCTTTTGTCAAAGATCAAATGGCTGTAGTTGTGTGGGCTTATATCTGGGTCTTCAACCCTTATCCATTGATCTGTGTGTCTATTTTGGAGCCAGTACCAGGCTGTTATTTATAACTATGGATTTGTAATATAGACTAAGTTTGGTATGGAGATACCTCCAGCAGTGTTTTTGTTACTCAGGATTGTCTTTGCTATCCTGGGTCTTTTGTGCCTCAATATGAATTTTGAGATTATTTGGTCACTCTCTTTAAAGAATTGCTCTGGGATTTTAATTGGTATAGCATTGAATTTGTATATTGCCCTTTATGATGTTGATTCTGCCAATCCAGAAACATGGGAGGTCTTTCCACCTTCTGATGTCTTCTGCAATTTCTTTCTTTAGGGTTTTAAAGTTTTCATTTTAAAGGTCTCTTACTTCCTTGGTTAGGTTTATACCAAGATATTTCATTTTTTTAGGGGCTATAGTAAATGGAATTGTTTCTCTCAGGGCTTTTTCACTTCTTTCATTATGGGCATATAGGAAGGCCACTGATTTTTGTACATTTATTTTGTATCCTACCACCCTGCTGAACTTCTGTATTAGTTCCAGGAGCTTCCTAGTGGAGTTTTTGGGATCACTCAGGTATAAGATTATGTCATCTGCAAATAGGGATAGCTTGATTTCTGACTTGCCGATTTGAAACCCTCTTATGTCCCTTTCTTGTCTTATGGCTTCAGTTAAGACTTCAAGTGCAATATCGAATAGAAGTGGTGAGAGTGGACAGCCTTGTCTAGTTCCAAATCGAGGTGGGAATGCTTCCAATTGTTCCCCATTGAGTATAATCCTTGCTGTAGGCTTGTTGTATACAGTTTTATTATATTGATAAAGGTTCCTTCCATTCCAACTGTCTCTAGTGTTTTGATCATAAAAGGCTATTGGATCTTGTCAAAAGCTTTCTCTGCATCTATCAAGAGTATCATGTGGTCTTGGACTTTGGACTGGTTTATATGATGAATTATATTTATTGATTTGCGTATGTTGAACCAAGCTTTGTGCTGGGGATAAAGCCTACTTGGTCCCCGTGAATGATCTTTTTTTTTTATGTTTTTGAATCCGATTTGCTAAGACTTTGTTGAGAATCTTTGCATCTGTGTTCATCAAAGAGATTGGCCTATAGTTTTCTTTTTTAAGTGTGTCTTTATTAGGTTTTGGGATTAAGACGATATTAGCTTCATAGAAAGAATTTGGTAGTGTTCCTTCCTTTGCTATTTGATGGAACAGTTTAAGGACTATTGGTGTTATAAGCTCCTTAAATGTCTGGTACAACTCTGTGCTGAATCATCTGGTCCAGGACATTTTTTGGTGGGAAGATTCGAGATTACTCCTCAATTTCCTCTATGTTATAGGACTATTTAAATAATTCACAACTTCCTGATTCAATTTAGATAAGTTGTGTTTACTTATGATTTCATCCATCTCTTATGTTGTCAAATTTCACAGAGTATAAGGTTTTGAAATATGATGTTATAATTCTCTGGATTTCTTGGGTATCAGTAGTGATAACTCCATGTTCATTTCTAATTTTGTTAATTTGGGTTTTCTCTCTCTTGCTTTTGGTTAATTTAGCTAGGGGTGTATCAACTTTATTGTTTTTTTCAAAAAACCAGCTTTTTGACTGGTTGATTTTCTGTATCGTTTTCCTAATCTCGATTTCAGATATTTCTTCCCTTATTTTGCTAATCTCCTCTCTTCTACTGCTTTTAGGATCAGATTCCTCTAGTTTCTCTAAAGCTTTAAGCTGCATTGTTAAGTTATTTATTTCTAATGTTTCCATTTTTTTTGATGTAGGCATTAAGAGCTATGAACTTACCTCTTAGGACAGCTTTCATTGTGTCCCAGAGATTTTGGTAAGTTGTATTTTCATTATTGTTCGCTTTCAGGAAATCTTGAATTTCCTTTTTAATTTCTTCCTGAATCCAGTTTTCATTCAGCATCATAGTATTAAGTTTCCAGGAGTTAGTGTATTTTCTGTTTTTTGTTGTGTTGTGGATGTCCAGCTTTAGGCCATGGTGGTCTGATAGAGCACAGGCTAGAGTTCCAACTTTCCTGTATATGTGGAGATTTGTTTTGTTGCCCAATATGTGATCTATTTTGGAGAAAGTTCCATGTGCTGCTGAGAAAAAATGTGTATTCTTTGGTGCGTGGATGAAAAATTCAATAGAGATCTGTAAGGTCCATTTCTTTAAGGGTTGATTAAGTTCCAAAGTGTCTCTGTTAAGCTTTTAACCTGTTGATCTATCCCATGTTGAGAGGGCAGTATTGAAATCCCCAAGAATTATCGTTTGGGGGTTGATTTTTCACTTTAGACGCTGTAGGGTTTTCTTAATGAATGTGGAGAGGCCCGTATTGGGTGCATATATGTTCAATATTGTGAAGTATTCCTGGTGAATTGTACCTGTGACTAAAATGTAGTATCCATCTGTGTCTCTTATAATTTTTTTTGGTTTGAAGTCCACTTTGTCCTGACAGCATAATGGCTACCCCTGACTGTTTCCTGGTTCCATTAGCTTGCAGAATTTTGGACCAGCCTTTCATTTTTAGGATGTGCCTATCTTTTCTGGTGAGATGAGTTTCCTGAAGGCAGCAGATTAATGGGTTGTGGTTTTTAATCCAAGTTTGTAATCTGTGTCTCTTAATCGGTGAGTTAATACCATTGACATTTAATGTTATAATGGAGAAATTATTTTTAATTCTGGACATTTTTTATGTTTAGTAGATTTTGTAAGCGTATTGTTTGACACTTATGTTTTGGTGGTATTATACTTCCCTTCTGTCCTCCTGGATATGCTTGTTTTTTTCTTCAAGTTTGAGTATCTTTTCTAGCATTTTTTGAAGGCCTTGTTTGGTAGACATGTATCCCTTCAAGTTGTCTTTGTGCTGGAAAACTTTTCTTTCTCCCTCAATCATGACAGATAGTTTTGCCGGGTATATCAGTCTGGGTTGGCATTTTTGCTCATTTAATACTTGAAGTATGTCTCTCCAAGCTCTTCTTGATTTTACTGTTTCCATTGAGAAGTCATTTGTTATTTTAATAGGTTTACCTTTAAAAGTGACTTGCCTTTTTTCTCTTGAATCTCTCAGCACCTTTTCTTTGTCTTGAATGTGGAGTGTTTTGACTATTATTTGCCGTGGTGAGTTTCTGTTTTGGTCATATCTGTTTGGAGTGCGAAATGCTTCTTGTATTTGGATGGGCCTCTCATTCTTTAGTTGAGGGAAGTTTTCATTTATGATAATTTGAAAAATTTCCTCAGATGTGGTATTTTGGGATTCTTGCTCTGGTATTCCATGAAGGCGCATGTTAGGCTTCTTCAGGGTGTCCCATATCTCTTGAATGTTCCTCTCAGGTATCTTTTTGGCTTTAACAATCTCTTCCATTGAGCTGGTTAATTCTCCCACTTTGTCTTCAAGATCTGAAATTTTATTTTCTGCTTCGTTAGTTCTGCTGATAAGACTCTCTGTTAGACTCTATATCAATCACATAGAACTAGGACAGCCTAATCTCTCCCCATCCTGGAGCTCAGGGACATTTGCGGAAGAGGGGGCGGTAAGATTGTAAGAGCAAAAGGATGGGAGGAGCAACGATTTGCAAGATTCTCAACAATAGTTGGGGCCAAAGAATCATAATGGAACTTTGCATGCCCTGCGCAATGTCCAGCGCACTGTTGCCCTCATAAAGTCTAGCATCTGTTAAGGGCACCGAGACCCCTGGAGGCAAGGGATTGACAGCCATAGTAGTGATCTTATGCTTAAGGGGAACAAGAGAAAGGGCTTATGGAATGCCACTGGGTCCTTATATGTCATCGGAGAGGAGGACCCAGTGGAGAGTTAGGCGCACACAATAAAGGACTCTCTGGGAATTGGGGGGGAGGCACTGGGGGAAGGGGAGGGGGAAGAGGGGGGAGGGAGGGAACTGGTAAAAAATTTTAAAATGTATAATTAAATTTTTAATAAAAAAAAAAGACTCTGTTGAGTTTAGGGTTGAAGATAATTTGTCTTTTAGTTCGATTTTAAACTCTGCCTGAGACTGTTTTAAGTGCTGTATGCCTATTTTTGTTTCTTGAACTGTTTTTCTCAACTCCTCCAAGTGCCTGTTGTGTTCCTGTTCAAAATAGTTGATGTGGTTGTTTAACTCCTCTTGGATTTCCTCTTTCATAGTATTAATCATGGTAATGATCATACTTTGAAAGTCATTATCTTAGGTCTGGCTTTCTTGGCTATTTTCTGTGAATTTGTTTTGGTTAGAATCCATCTTTATGGGTTTAATTCTTTCGGTGGGAGATTGGTCTTCTTGGGTTTTGTTTCTCATGGATCTGCACTTTGACTTGGACATTGTTGTTTTGTTTCTTAGGACCTTTCAGTTACTGTGTGTTTTTGACTGAACTGATTTAGTTGGTATTACTACACTTGGGCAGTTATTACTAGTGCTTGCCTTGGAGTTGGGTACATTTGTCTTTTGTTATTGCTATTTCCTAGATGAGGCTATTAGGCTGTTAGTACATCAGTTAAGTCAGGGGTTAAGTAGACAGGGGGTGAATATTAGTATGGTAGTGCACTTTTATGATTTAGTATCTTGGTGATATGTGAAGGTGAGTGGTGTACTCCCTGGAGTTGTATATGTTTTTGGAGTGGCTGTATGGAAAAGTTAATCTACAGTGATTAATACCAGAAAGGAACAGTAAGGTGAAAAAAGGAGGTTTACTTACCTTTGGGCTGGATGTGAAGAATCTCTCCCATGTGATTGGATGATTGTAGAGGTCTTCAGATGTATGGCCTTTGACCCTTAGAACTTTACTTGAGTTTCCTTTGGTCTCTATTGAATTCTGAGTAGCAATGTGTCTTCTGTGGACCACGTACGTGAGTCCCCGGTGGGCCTGGAGAGGCAGAGAGGCTGATGTTGATGGCAGAATTCTTCACTTGGGACCTGGGACTTGGCTTAGTGGTCCACCCAAGCTCCAGAGATGGAGGAATGTGAGCAAGTCCTGTCCAGTTGGGCGGACAGATGGGCAGGAGGAAGAAAGGGGCTGGGGCCCGGGGTGTTGCCCAAGCAAAACTGGAGGCAGCTTGAATATTGCTGGGATACGGGGCCACCTGGGGGGCTGGGCGAACTCACCTGGAATGGAGGACTGGGAGCGCGGTCGAGCGGACAGGTGGGCGGGAGGAAGAAAGGGTGGAGTGAGACTCTTGTAAGAAACCTTTCTCTCGTGTTCTGTTACTGGGTAATAAACTCATGGGTTGCCAAGCTGGACTTTCTAGAACTATACTTCAGTCACTGGAGCCCTGTCTGGGATAAGTAGACATTTGCTTAAATCTCCCCCAGGAAAAGTTCATACAATACTTGGAACTTCAGCAGAGACATAAGAGAAGATAAGTTTGAAAGAAATTATTGCATGGCTCTTGCTCTGAGTAGCAAGACATGTAACTGAAGTTGAACCTCCAGAAGATGGAGTATCCATGGTGGGAATCCTGACCTTATCACTTTTCCCTATCTGGTACATATTACATGTCTTCTTGATATGGTGGCAAGTGCATGAGTCTTCTATGGGTAGGAACACATGTAACAAAGACTGCGCCATCTGGAAATGGAGTGTGCATAGATAGAATGTTAAGGCAGCCATCATCTTTTATGTGGTATGGAGTGGCCTGACTCCTTGGTGAATGGGTCCATCACATGGGTCCTAGGAAGTAACACATAGTGGAAAGGATTACCAGGAGACCTCAGCTGAAAGGCCCTTTGTTATAAGCAATAAGACATGCAACTGAGACACAGCCTTCTGATAGCACTTGCTTGTGTAAGAGAGGAATTACTATATCCTCAATATTAGCCTCTGATAGGGAAGGGGAGGGAAATAGGGAGAGAGGTAAGGGAGCGGAGGGGAGGGAGGGGAGGGAAATAGGGAAGAGAAGAAGGCAAAGAGGAAGAGAAGGAAAGGGGGAGGACAAGGAAAAGGAAGGTGGGAGAAGATGAAAAGGAAGAGATGGATGGAAAGAGGGGATAAGAAAGAGGAGGAGGAACTAGAAGTGGAGGTCCTTTTCCCAGTCTAAGCCCTGTCTCAATAGCCATTGTGACTGATGTATCAGCAACAACTGCAGCTACAGACCACATGCCAGCCCAGGGTCTGATGGACCCTGGACAGCAGCAGGTACAACAGCAGGGAGAACTCAGCCTTAAACTTCCACTTGGCCCTGGGCTAGGACAAGCAGCTTGAGCTGCTCCAATTAAGTCTGTCAGGGTTGGGAAGATATATGGAGGTCCCATCAGTGGATCTCAGGATCAAGATGTAGGACAGACAAGCTCATGAAGAATGACTATAGATTGTTGGGTCTAACTAAGATAGTACCTCCTGTACCCAACATTAATCTTTACAGGACACAACTGATGCAAACAATGGAATCTTTTCATGCTGTAGTGAACCTTGCTAACATTTTTTCTTTACTATTCCCTTATAGCAGCAGAATCCTGAGACCAACTGGCACTTACTTGAAATGAATGGTGGTTGGCCTTCAGACATCTTTCCCATCCTCTATATAAGGATTTCATTCTATGGGCGGCAAAATGCCAAACACTGAATCTTTTCCTGATAGAGAACACCATACAAAAGCCACAAGTACACCTGAAGGATCAAGGATGGGAAATCAGACCCCACTGGGTGCAACACCTTGGCACAGCTGTGAAATTCTTGGGAGCTTTATGATAGGGTGAGACACAAGTGAGATGCAAGTGAGACACAGCAAGTGACGGAAAAACTCCTGTAGCAGCCTGTGCTTGTCAATGTTAAGACAATGGTTAAGAATGAGCAAAAGTACTGTTTCTGGCTCATTACATGTTGCCGCATCAAAGTTTCTAACCCAATGACCTAGGAGGACAGGGCTTAATTCCAGCTCATTATTCCTGGCTATAGTTCATCATGGCAGAGAAGTTACAGCAGCAGAAACCAGAGTTCCTGAGTCACATCACAGGCACATCAAGAACAGAGGACAAGGACGAGGGCATGCGTGTCTGCTTGCTTGCCAGCTCTCTCCATTTTTTCACAGTCCCCAGACTTCCTGTCTAGAAAAATGTTTCTGCTCACAGTGAGTGGGTTCTTCCCACATCAATCATGCAATCGAGGCATGTCCAAAGATCAACTGAACCTAGAGAATTCTTCTCAAGTGAATCTTGAGATCTGCCTCCTTAGGGGTCAGGATGGCAATTGACACCATCACACTTACCCTGTGGGTGGGTAGAAAAATGTGCTTACAGGAGTCATTATTTGAAAATTCCAATGCCAAGAGTGAGCTATCACCTTATGAGTTTTGTTGACCAGGAAGGCTCCCGTGACCCTCAAACAAATACAGGCTATTGTCATGACTGCTGGTTGTTCACAGAGTAAGATGGATAAGACCCTATGGGTCACAACACAGCGTGCTTTGGTTCCAGTACCTGGAGGAAATCACTCTGAGATTTTGCTGGAAGTTCGCTTCCCACTGGCTAGCTTTCATAGTGCCTGAAGGTGTTATGCAGGCTGCTAAAGGAAAATTGTCATCAACAGTCCTACTAAGCTGTGGATCTTGTGTGCTAGATCATGGGAATTTCAGACAAAACTGTTACGACAGTGTCATGAATTTGTTATGGGTTCAACCAGCAACTTTCCAGATGGATTTAAGGCCCACTCCACACGAAAGAATTAAAACAGCATTGTAATTTAGGCCAGAAATAAAATCTGTGACTGGGGAGATCACAGGCTGCAGTGGAGAAGCTACTGCTATTGTTAAGTGGGTGTGGTGTGCCTTTCAAGTTGCTTTCTAAATATTTATACTTAGGCCCATAGTTTATCACAGTGTCAGCCTTGGTCAGGGAAGCTTGCCTTTACAGTGAACAGGGATACTGTAGACTTATATTTGGTCAAGCTTCTGAATAATAGGTGGCTATTTCTGTAGTAGAGTGAACTACTGATAGAGCCAAGAATGAAAGAAAATAAGCAGACTCTGTACCATCCGCTCTGTGCCTCAGGGAACATCACAGAAGAGGAGGCAGAAAAAATATAAGAGCCAGAGGAAGTGGTAAGATTGTAAGAGCACAAGGATGGGGAGGGGTAACGATATGCAAGATACTCCACATAAGTTAGGTACAAAGCAATCATAATAGGACTTTGCATGACCTGCACAATGACCAACACATTATTGACCCCTCAAAGTTTAGCATGAACTAAAGGCACTAGGATCCTTAGAAGCTAGGGATTAACAGCCACAATAGTGTTCCTATACTTAAGGGGAACACAAGAAAGAGTTCTAGGAAATGCCACTGAGTCCTTACACCTCATCAGAGAGGAAGACCCAGAGGAAAGTTTGACATACACATTAAAGGACGCTCCAGGGATGGGGGGGGGGCACTGGGAGATAGGGATGGAGGAGGGAGGGGTCCGGTGTACCTATTAAGTTTGTATGAGTGGAAATAAATAAATAAATAAATTATTTTTTTAAAAAAAAGAGGTAAAGTGTCAGAGAATGCTATCTTCTAGACATTACGGCCATCGTCTCCATCAGAGCAGCTGGGACTAGTACAAGAGACCTTCAAGATCAGGCCTTCTCATGATCATCATGCCCCCATAGAAGTAGCTGGGTCATTAGATACCCCCACTCCCCACTTGCAAGTCTAGCCATTCTCTCCTACACCTCTTCTTCAACTATACATAATTATGCCCAAGCTGCAGGTGACCTCCTGGTCTTAGGATGTGATCACAGTATACCAAGTATGGAAGATCAACTGAGGCATGACACCATATATGCAGCTACAGGGAAGTCATCATTCATACTGGAGTGAGACTTTTCAATGATGTGGCTCTTTTGTAGTGACATATACTCTCTATAAAGGAAGTTCAGTAAGTAATTTGTTGGTTTGCCAAGTTGGACTTCAATGGAGTCGTCCTTTGTTTATCATTGGAGTCCTGTCTGGGCTGAATAGATGCTTGCATCTCCCCAGGAACAGGTCACATGACCATTAAGGGACTAGATAATATCAAAATGACTTCCAATAACAGTAAACATAAGTGTCAGAGGAGCAACGAGTATAGCTTGTCCCAGTCCAGAAGAGAAGAGGCTTAAATGACTCTGGGAGACTGAGAATGAGGCAAGAGACAAAGATAAATAGGAAGGTCCTTGCCGTTGAGGATACAGTCTAGAGAAGGAGGAGAGTTGCACTCTATGATATGCATTATAACTCAGTACAATTAAGCCCTGACATACAGTAGCCCCTCATTGAATATGTGTTGAAAGAATTACTATGTAAATTCAATGTTAGTGGTGGGCAAAGAATTCCACTAAAATGGATGCTATCAACCAGGACTTCAGAGCACAAAGAACTCCAAAAGAATAACAGGAACTTGGCTTGAAGGATGCAGTGAATCTGCAGTATATAAGGGAGATGTAATATATATTATATTGGTGAATTGTCATATACTGTTTGACCTTTGGAAGCTGGATCTGGAATCAGGGTTGCCCCCACCCCATTTTAGACCCAAGCATGTTAATGTCAAGAGTCTTTCAAAGTCCTGTCCTGGGTCAGACTGGCCCCTGACTCTGAACAGAGAGAGGGAAACAGCAAGCAGTTAAAGGCATTAAAATCACTATTTTGGAGAACAGCTAGAAGGTAAACCATTTCCAATATATGTTACTACTATTTGTTTTTCCCATGATATGAAAATGCCTGTGGTATGAACTGCCAATCAGAAGGTCTTCTGGAGAAAGAATGTTCTATTACACCCAGATTTCTCAACTGGGAAAATTCAGTGTGACTCTTCCAGTGGGGTTTTCCGGGGGATTTTTCATTTGATGATTTGTAAACACCCAATTTGATGTTATATTCTGCTGTGTTTGTTTTTTCACTTAGAGATGACGTTCTGCTCTGCTCTGCCCAGAACCCATTCAGTCAGCAACTCCCAGCAGAAGGCCTCCTGGGGTTTCCCTAGCTGATTTTTGCTGGATGTTTCTAAGCCTCTGTTTGATGCTATTGCCTCCAGTTTGCTCTCTCAGGCTACTCCAGTGTCTCTGTTGACTACTGTGATCCCCTGATTTGATGGTGTTTTGCTGTCTCCTTTTTCAATGTCCATTTATTATTCCTTACTTTTGCTTATTATATACCTGATTAACTTTCTTATTTTGGTTATGAATATCTAATAAACAGTACTTATATCTTACAACCACTATAGATGAGTCTCTGGACATGGGCAACAGGAAATCAGTAACATCCATCCTGAGAAGAAAAAACTACTAGTAACATTTCTAGGCATGAAGGAAACGGGAAGTGAAAACACAGCACTGTTTCTCAACGCAGTGTGCATGGAATTTGGGGGTTTCTACTGGAGATCTGAGAGTTATGCAAGATCAAAGAGGTGTATGTGAATATGGTTATCTTTCTGGGGAAGGACTAAACTTTTATCAAATGGCCAAGGAAATTCAATCACACTAAATAGGTTAAGATTTAAGCCTCTCTGGGGGTGGAGCAGGCACCTGGGTTGCCGTGAGCTATACTGGTTATGGCTCTGCCTGTAAACAGCAATTGTGCATTTCCTGGCTGCTGCCTATCAATCCAGGCAGGTCCGTGCCATCAAGGATCCTTAGCAGCGATGAAGATGGAGATGCCTCCTTCCAAATCCACTCTCAACACACCAAAGTCCTTCCTCCTAATGAAATTCCAGCGAGGACAATGCCCTCCTGTTAGAATGTCAATTGTTTACATTTCTCCGCTCTTTTCTCTGCGTTTCCGCTGAGCAGCAATTGCTGCAGCCGCCTGAGCATCAAATGGGCAATTAATTGGAACAGACTTAATAAAGACAGCACGGAAGAAAACTGCATGTTTATGGACTAGGTGCTTTCATGGTCATGCATAATGGACCAGGCACTTTTCCACCCACCCGCTTATGCTGCCACAGTGAACATGGAATTTACATAACTGGAAGAAAATAGTATTTTCTGAACCATTAATAATAAATGTAAGAAACTTATCTGTCATGGGCAAACAATTCCATAATTTCACATCGCACTATTCTAAACCTCAGCAGTGTTTTCCTTGATTTTCTAGTGGTAATTGCCACATTGGTGGTAATTGTAGTCCTTAATCGAGTACCAGGTTTTGTAAATATCAAAGAACTATCACTCTGTGTAAGAAGGCAGGAATGCCTAACACTCTTGGAATAAAGAAAAAAGTTAGCACTGGAGATACCCACAGAAGTGTCCTGCTCAGATCAAGGGCTGACAGTTCTTGTGACCTCAGCTTAGGCATACCACTTAAGAAATATTTTTTATTCAGTACTTGGTGACTCATCTTAAGAGAGCTAATGGTATTAAAAGTGCCTGGAAGTGAAAGTGGCAACAGCTAGCATCCATGAATCCTTAAGTTTTAGTACAAGTGCCTTGTGAGGAACGACTGTTAGGCATGTTTTACAAACACAGAGCCTTGGGGGACATGCATGTAATATGTGGAACGCCTGGGGGTGCCCCCAGTTTTGTATGACTCCAATGGCCTGTCAGCTTCTGCAGTTGGTATATTTTCAGTTAGTTTTGCTAGAAATGTGACAATGAAATCGATGCCAGTGTGCGTATGTGTACACTCATGTATGTGCATGCAGTGTTGGTCTCACCCACCGAAACACACTGTATGTATTCCCAGGTTAAGTACAGAACACAGACAGGACTTCTACGTGCCTTTTTAAAAAATCAAAGTAATTTCCTAGTGCTTCAAAAATATACGTTATAAAGCTGGAAGCCTCTGCTTCACGAGCAGAAGAACCTGAGTTTGGATCCCAGATCCCAAGTAAAAATGCCAGGTGGGAAAATGGCAGCCCTGGAAGGCAGAACCCAGGAAACAATCACCAAAGTTACCCTTTGACCTCCTCAGGAACTCTCTGAGATATATATACACGTGTACATGCAGTGCACAAAAAGTGTACACATATTATTGAGAGTATAGAAGGAATGAATACTTTGGGGAACTGTCATTTAGAAGACACTTTGATACTAATTATCCAATTGCAAAATGTGTTACCCCCTTGACCCACAGTTACATATGCAGGAATATTTTTGTTCTGTTTTACAGAAATACTAATGTATATATACAAATATATGCAGGTAATATAAATATATGGACATAAAGAAATAAATGCAAACAGAGTAGAATGTCTACCATGCAAGCATGAGGACCTAAGATCTATTATCAGCATCCACGTAAAAAGCTGGGCATGGGGCCTGGTGAGATAGGTCAGTGGGTAAGGTGCCTGTCTACAAATCTGGCAACTTGACCTTAGTCCCCAAAAGCTCACATGGCTTCTGCTTCCTCCCGTGCACTATGGCATGCATGTGTGTGTGCTATCTCTCTCTATTAAATAAATATGAATTTTTTTAAAAGCTGGACATGGTGGTATATGCTTATAATCCCAGTCCTGGGAGATGGAGACAAAAAGATCCTCGGGGGTCAGTGAGCTTCAGATCCCCATGAAAAACCTATTTCAAAAGCAAGGTAAACTTGAAGTTAACCTTTGAGTACAATATACATAAACATAAAATACACATATTTATGTACACACATATGTAAACATACTTTTTTGTTCTTTGCAGTTCTGTTTATATTAGCAAATAAAATGAAAACAATATAAACATCCTTCGATAGACAATGGACAGAAAAACTGTTGTTAGACTGAGGCAGGAGAATCATCCGAACCAACAAGTTCCAGAAGTTTGGGCAGCAAACCAAGACCCCATCTTAAAAAAAATACTGAAAAACCATCTGATGCAATACTATGTAACCATTAGGATGTTAACATAGATGTGTTAGGTTGATTATATATGAAACTGACAATTCTTTGTTGCTGTTAACCTGAGAGAAAATAAATTGCAAAACAATATATATAGCATGTTAAGAAATAAACACATAGGGCTGGGGAGATGGTCTGCATTCATATCCTCAGATTAATTCACATAAAAACTGGATGGAGTAGCACACACATTTGTAAGCCAAGCACTCCCAAGGAAGATGGAGGCAGAAACAGAAGAATCCCTGGAAGCTTGTGAACTAGCTAGCCTGGCATATACGGTGATGAATGACAAGAGAGACCCTGTCTCAAGCAAGATAGAAAGTGAGGACTGATGGCCAAGATTGCCTTCCGAACTCTACATGTACACCATGGCATGTACATACCGCATTCACATGCACACACGCATGTCATATATGCACATATATATGCATACGCATAGCACTCTTCATAATTTAGTCTACTTGTTCTGTGTAGTTTTAATTTTTTACATTGAGATTTGCAACTTTTCCTAAATATGCTTACTACAATTGATCCCCAAATATGCATTTTCTAAACGCTTTTATTATCTACAGGCTCCAAACTCTGAGAAACTCACCATGTTCACTGTGTAGACAGGAAGAGTAATGAAGAATCAGCCTCACTTGCTCAGGCAAAGACACAGATTATTATGAGAGCAAGGTAAAAAGCCCAAGATTTGGCTTGGATAATTTCCAGCAACTGCCTGAAGGTTCCCTACTTACTTTTTTCTGTTTGAACCTGGCTTCTCAGGTTAATCTGAGGGGATCTGCTTTACTGTGATTCAGAACTTCACAGCACTTGGCAGGCAAAGAAATACAAAGAAAGGAAGAAATTGAAAAGGAGACTTGGACAAGTGAAAGAAGATGGGCAGAACTTGAGAAGGCGTCCTGAAAGTAATAGAGCACACCCATCCCCTCTAGAAACAAAGGAACAAAGCAGACAGTATACAACAGATGTTCTTCCCAAGCCACAAAAACTCAACGCTGCACCCAGAACTCCTCCTGGCTCCAAGGAGTAACTGACGCCTCTTACCAGAATGTCTGTGTAACAAAGGCTTCTTCTTTTCTATTTCCTTTGATGTACTTAATAAGAAAAAAAATCACTATTACAAGGTTTTATCAAGTGTGCATTATCCAAACTGTCAGTTTCTCTTGATTCTTAATTCTTGAAATCAACTGAGGTGATATATACATATATGTTTTGCATACAACAAAATGTGCCCATTATAATTGTCAATATCCATGAGTCTTAATCAAATGTACTCGTGTATCTATCTCGAAGTCAAGATATACAGCATATCCATCATTCAAAACATTGTTTTGTTGCCATCAATTCCAACTCACCGCCCCAGCCCCAGGTACCCACTTCCCTGTTCTCTGGCACCACAGATTAGGCTTTCCTTTCCTGACACTTCATATAAATAGAATTGTACAGTATGTGACTTTTTTTCTTGAGATAGAATCTTTCTGTGTAGCTCAGACCTTGAACTCACTATGTAGTCCATGCTGGAATGAAATCCTCTATCATCCTGCCTTAGCTTCTGAAGTTCTGGGATTATAGGCATGAGCTGGCAACACTCTTTTGCTTGTGTCTTTTTTTTTTCCTCCGTATAACCCATGCTGCAGTATTCATCAATGACTCATTCCTTTTATTGCTATTTCAACTGATGCCATAATAGTTACTATTTTCATTGTTGAGACAAAAATATCTGACAGAAGCAAATTAAGGAAGGAGAATTTGTTTGACTCACAGTTTGAACAGATACAGTCCATCATGGATACATCCCCATCTTCTTTAGCAGTCACAATATTGCTCAAATGCCCAAAGTCTCTCCTGAGACACAAGGCACTCTTAAGTGTAAACCCTTATTTTTTTAAAAAAAAAAATACTTCTAACTTCATACTTCTAACATAAAATACTTTCTAACAAAGGAAACATTCCCATTCCAAAGGGAAGGATGGAGGCATACTTAGGAAAAGATAGAACCAAAGCAATGCTAAAACCCAGAAGGCAAACAGCAAATCTTTCATCTCCATGTCCAGCATCTGGGTTTCATGTTGGAATCTGGGTTTCAAGGGACTTGAGTAGCCTAACCTTCAAACTCTGTAGCCTGCAACAGATAACCATGCATGTTGCTTTCCTCAGCAGCCATTGTCCGGTGGTTCTGGCATCTCCAGCATCATGAGGTCTCCATTACAACTTGGGCTTCACTTTCACAGGCTCTCAGGGCGTATTTTCAGGGACTTCAACTCTACCATACCTTGTCTGATCACAGTGGCTTTCTGGAACTTTAGTACAAACCTTCCTGACCTCCTTACTCCTTACTCTTGCATCTTTTGTGCCTACAAAATGAATATCACATGGATGAGACCACTTAGTCCTACTATCTGCTTAAGATGTAACCTGACCCCCTTAGATTGTAGTTGCCATGGCTTCTTGTACCTTCAAGGATGACCCTGGGAAACATTTTCTTAAGCAGCCATTTTGAATAAAGAGCGTTTATGTACTGTTCTTAGTATAAGCTCTCTCTTTTCAAATGAATTTGCATTTTCACAAGTTAGAACTTTACAAGGGTAGGATTTTGTCCTTAGAGTACCTTTCCTATTGTCTCAATGTAGAGCGTGAGGTTTCTCTTTAAGGATGTTAATCTCTTTAACAACTGCAGCGCCTTCCTCAGAACCCTCCTGGTTGGCATCTTTAAACTCACTGATGCTGGGCTGGAGAATTGGCTAGGGGTTAAGACTCTACCTTGCAAAACAGAAGGTCCTGAGTTCGGATCCCTGGGATCCAAGTAAAAACACCAGATGGAAACCATGGCAACCTGCACTTAGTGGGTGGAGCCTAGGAAATCCCAGAGAAAAGCAAAAAGGAGGTAGAAGCAATGCGGGATGATTCCTGAAGTCACCTTCAGTCCCCTACAGGGACACACGGTGCCCTCTGACACACACACACACACACATATACACACACACACGTGCAAAATAACAAATAAACTTTAAACTCATTGACGCTCCTTTTCTCACCAAATTACATTCTTCATTTCTTTTTGTTCCACTTGTTGCTATCTCACTGTAGACCAAGGTAAGAATAGTCAGCAGTAACCATGTCATGGGCTGAATGCTATTCTGTCTTAACATTCCTCCACAAGACAAACCAACTTATTTGTTTTGAAGTCAGCCTCACTCAAGTTCTCAAGACACAGATAGATTACAAGCACATTCTTTGCCAGCCCAGTTCTTAATATAGCCCTTGTTCCACTCTGACATCTCATGGGCAAGGCCTTTGTTACCGTCATTTCTCTTGGCATCTTCCACACTCCCACCAAGACTGTTTAAAGCTCTCCAGGATGTCTCCAGCCTGCAGATTCCAAACTCTTCCATATTGTTCTCACAAACTAATTCCAAAAGCCTAAGACCCATATGGCAGCAAGGCGATGAACAAAAGGGAATCTATTTTGTAACTGGGCTCACCTGGTAAAGCCTTGATGAAAAATTTCAACCTGGTCATTTACAATAAGAGCTGTGGGTTTAGTTAAAGATCTTAGTATGCTGGTTGATCCCAGAATTGCCCTTAACGAGGACCAGATAATTCTCATGGTAACAATTAACTGCCTTTCTTGGTTTCTGTACATTCTATTTGGCTTAATTACCTGAAGAACTGTTTTTTTTTTTTTTTTTTTTTTGTATAAAAGTCTGTTTGAGAAATGGCTCACTACTACATTGGGGGACAGATCCACATCATGTGCTGGCCAGTGAAAAAAATTGACTTTCCATTCAGCACCTCGTGTCTAGTGTTCATTCCTGGCTGGCACCCTATAACAATATGACCAGGTTGATCACAGCAGTGACCACACCAATTTTCTATATTAGGTACTTTCTTATTGCTCTGACAAAAAAAAAAAGAAAGAAAGAAAGAAAAAAATTTGGAAAAAGCAACTCAGGAACAAAAGAGTTTATTTGGCTTACCATCATGGTACGGAAAGCATGGTGATAGGAACATGAGTCAACCGGTCACATTGGAATTAACCAAAAACTAGAAGGTGAGCAGGAAGTGGGGCCTAGCTATAAAACCTCAAGGCCTGACTCCAATGATCCAGGGACATTCCGTCTCTTAAAATGATTTTTCAACTTTCCAGGGGCTGGAGAGGGAGCTCAGGGGTTAAGCCTCTGCCTTGCAGGCAGAAGGTCCTGAGTTCAGATCCTAAGACCCCACATATAGACACCAGGCAGAAGCAGGGGAGACCTACGTTTCTGGTCCTGGTAGGGCAGAGCCTGTGAATCCCAGTGCAGAGTAATTAACAAGGAGGAGGTGGATACAGACCATGGTGGTTCCTGAATTCGCTTGTGGTTCTAAACACACACACACACACACACACACACACACACACAATTGAATAAATTAAAAAAAAAAGATTTTGCAACCTTCCAAAACCACTGTAGAGTACCACGTGGAGAAAAGTGGTATTCAGGATGCCACCATGACAAAGGGAGTATCTGAGGAATTCTCCACAAGACTGATTTCTCCTGATGTCATGGACTGGTTGTCTGAACATGTGCTGAAAGCTAGGACTCTCATTTCTTTATCTTTTCTTTCCACTAATAACAAATCCTTCACCTGAACTTGTAACCTGATTTCCAGCTCCTATTTACATTCCTGTATAAAATGAAGTTTCAGGAAGTGAGGGGGGAATAGACTTCACTGAGATTGTAATGGACCCCCATCCACATGGCCCTCTGATCTTCTTATCTATCTCATCTCCTGCAAATCATTTCTTCCTTGCCTGTGTTTCCAACTGTCCTAAAACTTAATCTGTGAGCACTAAAATCCCCTGAGATTAATTTTATTGATTTTGACTAAGACAGACTAGATGAGCATTTCTTTCTTTCTTTTTCTTTCTTTCTTTCTTTCTTTCTTTCTTTCTTTCTTTCTTTCTTTCTTTCTTTCTTTCTTTCTTTCTTTCTTTCTCTCTCTTCTTCTTTCCTTGGAAGGCGCGGTGCGTGTGTCTTTTGTCGCGTGGCCAGCCTTCCTTTCTCCTTATTTCTTTCGTAGGTTCGGCGGTTCTTTTTTGTACCTTTCCCACCTCCTCCCTCTCTCCCTCCCGACCTCCATCCCTTTTTCCTCCCCCTCCCTCCCTCCTCCCTCCCGTCCTTCCTTCTTTCCGTTCCTTCCTTCCTTCCTCCTTCCTTCTTCCTTCCTCCTCTTCCTTCCTTCCTTCCTTCCTTCCTTCCTTCTAAACTTATGTTCCATTATCTGAGAAACAAGTGTGCAAACACATGAGTCTATGAAGGACATTTCGAGCTACAATGGTAGCCTATGATCAATTTACACACTCACTTATTGCTGGGCATTTAGTTGCTTCTGATCTTTGACTTTTGTGACTAAAACTTCTGTAAGCATTAATTAGACTTTGATATTCAAAGAGAAATTCATTCCACAAATTAACTTGTGGCGTGGAAGTGAGAAATAAAACTAATATTTTTAGATGCCTGCTACTTTGAGATACGTGCCAAACAAAGGCACAGAGAAGTTAAGAACTTGTCCATAGTCAGGAAGATAATAAGTAGTAAAATTGTGAATTGGCCTGACTCCTGTGTGACACTCTGCATCCCTGATTCTAAGTACTTATCTACAGCAGAAGATTTGTGAAGAAAGTCGAAAGTAAAAGATTTTCTTACCGGAAGTAGTGTCTTGAGGTGGAAGGCAAAAACCAAACAGAAAAGACTACAGTGTCCGGGGAAAGAGAGAAAGAAGAAAAGAAGATAGAAAGTTGCAGAGGCAAAACCAGGGAAGCACTCTTTCTATCTTATGAAAGAAAAAGCACATGAAGAAATGAAGGATGCTGAAAATCAGCAAGGAGCTGAACTTGCTGGCAATGGACTAAAGCTGGAAACACTGTAAATGAGTGTGTTCAGAGATTAAAACTATCCTTTTTTCTCTCCCACATGTTATTTTTTCCTAATTATACAAGCTCAATAGGTATCCTTTCCCCCATCCTCTCCCTCCCTCCTCTCCTCCCCAGTCCTCCTCCCTTCCCCCTTCTTTTCACCACCATCCCTCCCTCCCCCTCTCTCAGTGCGTTCCCCTTCCTCCCTCTCATCCCCTTGAGCATCCTTTTGTGTGAATTCCAAACCTCTCTCTGAGTTCTTCACCCTAGTGAGGGTTCAGGACTCAGTGGCATAGCCCAGAGCCCCTTCTTGGGTTCCCCTTAGTATGGGACCTCTACTATGACTGTTAATCCCTTGCCTCTAAGGATCCTACTGCCTGGCACCTTCTCTCCTGTGATCCACGCTAGACTTTGGGGGTTCGTTGACATGTGAGTCATTGTGCAGGTCAGGCAAAGTCCAATTCTGGCTGATGCAGCCCTAACTTGTGTGGAGTATCTTGCATATAGTGGGTCTTCCCCATCTTTAGGCTCTTACAATTTTGTCGTCCCCCTCATCTGCAAGGTTCCCTGAGCTTTAGGATGGGGAAAGATTTGGCTGGTCTGGTTCCATGTGAATAATGTAGGGTCTTTGGTAATCTTGATTATGGTTTTTTATTGTTTTCAGTTCTGCTTTTCCTGCACTGCCCTTGGCTGCATCCCGATTGGTATTGAATGTCACCTCCTAACCAGAGATAAAAGACTATTTAAATGAAGATCTTAATATAAGAGGAGACTCAAAGGTAGATGGAAGAATAGGAGTAGGACACAGCAATTTGGGGAGGAGGGAGTCAGTGTCCCATTTGCTGAATGGTTACTGTCTATCTGCCAGTCCCTATATCCTCTCTGATTGGTGAGAATAAATCTGTTCAGTTGCAAGTGACCAGGAAGGGAAGTGAGAGTGAACTGCACTAGATGTCTCGCTACTTACATGCAATATATGATCATGGCCTATTTTCTCTACTAAAGCGAGATCCCCTATCTCCTTTTTTCAGGGATTAAAAATATTCTAATGAACACTTAAGCCCCTCCCTCTGGCTAGTTGGATCAGACACCCCCAGGAGTTGAAACTCCCCAGCCCCCACCCCAGGAATCTCATGCTGGGAGCAGGAAGAGGCCTGGCACCAGGCAGAGGAGGAAGAGATTTCAGAGTGTTGACAACTTGCCAAAACACCTTCCAGGAAGACAATGCTGGGTGAGACCTTACCTTGACTAGAACTGCTTAGTCATACATTCTTATTTAAAACCTTATCCTCACATTGAGACCAGAGTGGGACTTGAAGCAGCACTCAGTCTCCATGATGCCCCTCTTCCCAAGGTGGTCACATTGAGCAAATTTCCTTTTTCTGCTTTTCACTGTTAATTGGAGTCTTTAAATTGATATATTGAGGGTGAGTGGCTGAACGAGGTACAGGCCATTACCCAGGTTCAGTAACAAAATTCTTGCTCACACTTGGAACTAGTCTTCAGCCAGCCTCAGCAACTCCTTCACCCAAGTCCTCAGGATGCTCCCTTCTGATTGGACGATGCTGTTGCTTTGTAGGCAATGCAACACTGTTTGCATTTGTGCTTGAAATTGATAAAGAGGCCTTGGTTGGGGTTAGAGGAACCGAAAATAGTGTGACTCATAGAAACAGTCTGAAAACTCTAAAAAGGTTAATGTTTTCACCACAACATAAACTGAATGTCTAGACAGATAAAGCGTAAATAAAGTCTAAAAGAGAAATCCTCTTGTTACAATATCTGTCAGTCCCTGAGCTCTGAGCTTTACCTGCAACATCCCTTCCTTTTTATGATTCTGTGAGGTAAGTGCTATTTTTAGTTCCACTTTCCATCAGCGGAAACAGTGCCTTAGCGGCTGCATACCCTGCAGCATGCGGCGGTCAGAATCCCAGTTCATCAAATCCCCTCCTACCCTTTCTTTGTGCTCTATACTACTGACTGTGGTGGGGAAACGAAAGAGTATAAAACCCAGCTCCAGCGCTGAGAAAGTTCACAGGTAAATGACAAGCAGTACTGCCATTCGGGGATGGGGATTTACTATCTGGGATAGGAATAATTCTTTTTAATAAAAAAAAAGATTTTCCCTTTACAGGGTTCATCTGGGGTTTTTTTCACAGATTTTTATTGAGCATCTGTTATAGACCAGTCATAGTACTTAAAGTCGTTTGGTAGAGCTGATATTATATAGAAAAAATCCAGAAAGCAATAAGCAAATAAAGCATAGACATTTAAGTGAGGGTGTGAGTAGAAGAGGAAAGATGGGCGGAAGGAGGAGGAACTTTCCTGCCTAACAAATTTTTACAAACGTAATGGTTTAAACATTGAGGAAGGAGGGCAGGAAGGAAAGGGAGGAAGGAAAGAAAGGGAAGGAAAGAGAGGGAAGGGTAGGGAAGGAAAGAAAAAAGATGGAAGGAAAGGGATATTTTTAGGTGGTGGGAAGTGTTATAAGGAAAAGGAAAGTGAGTAAGGGGACCTTCAGAAGAAGAGGCTGTCACTGCAAAGATGGTCAGGATGTCCATGGTGTGGTAGTAAGCTGAGACCGGAACATTGAAAGTACTCAGCGCATGCAGGTCTAGGGACAGGGAGACGGGACAATGAAAGTACTCATCACACAAGTCTAGGGACAGGGACGGGGACCTGGGAATGAAAGAGGAGGGAGGAGGGGAAGACACTGCAAAGACTGTGTGGCAGACAAGGTCATTCTACGTCTGAGGGATAGAAGGAAGATGGCATGGCAGAGACATGAGGAGGCAGAGGGAGATGCCAGGGGATGGAATCAGAAAAACAAGTAGGGGGTTACAGGTTACAGAGGGGCTAGAATTTGGATTTTACTGAGATGGCAATTAGCCATGGGAGGATTTTGAGTTAGGAGGTGATCTTAGAAGTAGCATCTTTCTCCAGTCATGTCTGGATGAGAAGGCAGCCTGGCTGACCAGGCAGCAGCTCATGTAAGATTGTAAACCAGGTAGCTACTAAGTAGTGCTTCATATTTGGAGGCATGCTGAGATAATGAGTGGATTTTTTTTTTATTCAATTGTGCCTGTATGGGTGTGTGCTCGCATGTGTGTGTGTATGTGTGTGTAGAACCACGGGCGAATTCGGGAACTACCATGGACCACCTCCACCTCTTCCTTGTTTACTCTGCCCTACCAGGACCAGAAAGGCAGGCTGCCCCTGCTTCCGCCTGGCGTCTATACGTGGGGTCTAGGATCCGAACTCAGGACCTTCCGCCTGCAAGGCAGAGGCTTAACCCCTGAGCCACCTCTCCAGCCCCGAGTGGGTGTTTTTTTAAATGGGTGATTTTTTGGCAGATTATTTAGCAGTACCAGTCAAGTGCTTCTGATAAATATCTCAAGATAGGAACCAATTCAGTCCCAACTGGTCCCAACCACACTTGGCTCCTCATCCCTGATAGGGCACCTTTAGAAAAAGAGAATTTGAATGACCCTACCAATTTTTGTCATCCTCTCTTCCTGGCCCACCACACTACTCCCAGATACTGAGTTTATCTGCTCTTTGCTTAAATAACATTTGTTTTTGCAGAATTTACAGCATTTTACTCAAATCTACAAGGCCCACATCTCACCTGTCAGAGAGTTAAACAGGAGGTCCCCTAAAACTGAGAGAACAGCCCCCAAAAGATTCCCTGAAATTTTTCCAAATCCCAGGACCACAGCATTGGGAGAAATTAATGTTCTTAATTCTACCAGTAGATGTTTGTCCACCCCACAGACTGTCTACCCTTGCCTGAATGGAATCTTGGAGGTGATGACCACACCTGGTTCTAATCCTGGCTGTTTCTCGTCATCACTGGGTCTTGGGTAAGTTCCTTTGCTCCCTTGGGCCTAAGTTTCTTCATCTGCAAATTAGAGTCGGAACAGTTAAGTATTATGCACTTAAGAATTGCAGAGTTGGGGCTGAAGAGCTGGCTCAGAGGTTAAGACTGCCTCACAAACAGAAGACTGCCTCACTTGAGTCCGAATCCCAGGCCTCACATAAAAAGGATAGGCAGAAATGATGGCAGCCTGAATTTCCAACTCTGGAAGGTGGAACCTGGGAGATCCCAGAGTGAAGCAAAAAGGAGGTAGAAGCAATCCAGGATGATTCCTGAAGTCACTCTTTGGCCTTTGTAGGCACATATAGTACTCTCTCTCTCTCTCTCTCTCTCTCTCTCTCTCTCTCTCTCTCTTTCTCTCACACACACACCCACACACATACATACACGTGAGCGCGCAAAAAATATAAATAAATAAAAAAATAAACAAATAAGAGTTTCAGAGTTGTTTTGCTCACTGTAAAATATCTCAAGCACCGCCTTCCCCTCTACTCCGCCGGACGCGCGCGCAGTCCAGCCAGGCCTCACCGCGCCGCGACCCAGGGGGTAACATACAATGCCCACCAGGATGGAGTGAAGGGCATTGCAGGAGCAGCAAAACTGAAAAAGAAAATCAACAAACCACAATCCAGAACTTCAGAGATTCTATATCAACCACATAGAACTAGGCTAGCCTAATCTCCCCCCATCCTGAAGCTCAGGAACATTTGCGGAAGAGGGGGTGGTAAGATTGTAAGAGCAAAAGGATGGGAGAAGCAATGATATGCAAGATACTCCATACAAGTTAGGGCTGAAGCAATCATATTTGGACTTTGCATGCCCTGCGCATTGTCCAACACACTATTGACCTCACAAAGTCTAGCATCTGCTAAAGGCACCAAGATCCTTGGAGGCAAGGGATTGGCAGCCACAGCAGTGTTCCTATACCTAAGGGGAACACGGGAAAGGGTTCAGGGAAAGGCCACTGGGTCCTTGTACGTTATTGGAGAGGAGGGCCCAGAGGAAAATCAGACATGCAAAAGAAAGGACTCTCTGGGAATTGGGGCGGGAGGCATTGGGGGATGGGGAGGGAGAGGGGTAAGGAGGGGGAGCAGGGGGTACGGGGGGAGGAGGAGGGAGGGAGGGAACTGGTGTACCTATTAAGTTTGTATGAGCTGAAATAATAATAAAAAATGTATTAATAAAATATGCCTTTTAAAAAAAATAAAATAAAATATCTCAAGCACCAAACCTGGTTTCTCCTTCCATTCCCCTCTAGTGATGGAAAACCAACCCAGCTCTTTATAGTTCCTCTCTGATTTCTTTCATCTGTTTACTGTCTTTAGTGACCATTTTCTGATGCCTAAGATGGCACGATTTCATTGTCCTTCAATTACTTTGAATCCATTGGTCATGAACTCCCTCCCCACCAGGCTGAGGATAAGCAACCGTATTTTATATTTCTTGGGATGCCCCCGAAGGACATAGGTCAAGTCAGAGCATGCGGCAAATATACAGCAGAACAGTTAAGCATTCCAAATTAAGTTAACAATCCATCATCATCAGAGTAACTTCACACTAGCCACATTCAATGAACTGTCATTAATTGGAGTTTCTCGTAAAAAGGGCCATTTCTATAGCATCCATTTTCAAGTTAAAAAAAATACTAAGTGCAAAGGCCTTTGCTTTTAAAAAGAAATCTCTTCATGCATCTCACGTTTTGCATTTGAAACATGACTTCATAACCAAGGAACAACAACGAAAAAAGAAATTAAAACCCACAAAAAAATGTACAATTCAGGTACTGTTCCCTATCCCTAAGACAAAAGTGCTGGCCCCCAATATGCCCCTTTCCCTTTCTCATTTGCCTACCTATTTTTGGTTATAAGACTTGAGATTGTTAAAGGCTAGTTTAAAAAGAAATGAATCCCAAATCTACATATAAACTGTAAGGTTCTCACTTCCAGTGAATACAGGTTAGAATATATTTGACCATAAAAGCAAAAGGGCGGGGGGAGAATGCTGTGAAGAACCTACTGGAAGAAATGGGATCAGATAGATGTGGTGCACTTCTCTTAAGTGCATACCACTTAACTGCATAATCAGCTTGTGTTCCCAAGAATTATTCAGTCCCTGTCTGGCCCCCATTAGATTGAATGTGTTGCTACTCCGGTTAATTGCATATCAGCAAATTGCATAATTCAACTATATGCACCCTGAACTGAGCTCCAAATGCCATCCAGTACAATGTAATCAAACTAGAGGAAAGTAAAGAGCCGGAATACTTATGAGATTCTGCCCATTTGTCACATTTGGTTTGGATAGCCTGTGCTGGGGAGCAGGCAGCCCATTGTTCGTAGGCCTGGGTGCTTTGGATTCCTGTACACTGTGCTCTGCAACACCACCATCTCGTGTGGTTTCCATGCCAGAACTAATTAAAACGTGTCTAGGAGAAAGGATGTCAGCTTGTGAAAATCTGATTAAAAAGTAAAAACTCTGACTCATAGCTACGGTGCCACCCTTCCCAGGAATGACATTAGTGTATTGCAGAAGCAGAAAACAGCCGGAGTACTCTGGGTTCTGCCATTAACAAGGCTAAGGATCAGAGTTGTAAGCAGGATAGAAACGAAAAGAAGGAAACCACTGACCAGCCCCTGAAAGGTTGGGTGCTGCCCTTGGTTTTGGTTCAGTTCTTACTCTTAGTAAAGACCTGGTGCTCCTTGTCACATCCCCATGCACAAGTGCAGGCCACAAGGATCCTCCTCATGCTGCTTACTTGGCAGAAATGACAGCCTTTCACAGGTGTGTGAGCTGGTTTTGACAAGAAAAAGTAGGCATCACAAAACCTCTAATATCTCAGCTGCCATGTATCTTAAGGAAGTACCCACATGCCCACTGGCACTCTTGCGTCCAGCCTGAAGACCTTGCAAGGGAATTGTAGAAGACCACATGGATCTAGATGCTCTAGTTAGATCACAGGGGGAAGGTGGTAGAGAAACCCAGAGAATGTTATGCACACTGGTTACCGAGTCAGCAGTTAAGAGGTGGTCTGGGAAGAGGTCAACCTGTCAACATTTTTGTTTCTGTCAGTCACTGTCAAGACTTTAGCCCTGCAAAGGTCTCTCTTTGCAGATTCCTGTACACAGATGTCTTATCTATGGAGGCTGAGAGTGATACCTTTCAATTGTCTTTCCTGCCTATCAAATATTCTCCTAAATAACCTGTCACCATAGATGACTGTGGAATGGCTAAAGGATTGATTCCTGGTTCAGCATCTTCCAGCTCTATAATCCTAGAAAAAGAACTTTATCTCATGGAGTTTTGCTTTCCTTTACCCAGACAACAAAAGCCAAGATAATAGTACCTGCATTCTGGGGCTTTGCAAAGGTTAAATGAGAGTGTGTATGCTCGTGCAACGTGTGAGACACCAACACAGGGCTAAGTAACATGCGTGATCATTTACTAGCACAGAACTTACATATCACTCAAGATAAATGAATATGAATTATGTATCAACAGTTCTGCAGAACACCAGAGGAAAAAGGAAGTTGAGGGGAAAGTTTGGGGCTGAAAAGTCTGAGAATTATTAGGTGGGAAGCACAGTCCAGAAGAAGATATTTTTTGTTTCTTTCTGAGCACTGGATAAAGACACAATTGATTCGACTCCAAGTCATGTTATTTTTGGTTAGTTCTTTTTCCCTGCATTTGCCCTGCTGAGCAAAGCCTGAGTATTTTAAGAAATCTGGCCGGCGCTTCCCATCCCAGCGCTCGATCTCCTGTTTCCTGACCTCAGGAAGACAATGCAATGATGGCTCTGACTGCTCTGGAAACTGATCATTGGGAGTGTGGATACCAGCAACATAAAGACGAGAAAGTCTGCAGTGTAGTCTAGTGGGGAAAATGTAAAGGGAACTGGCTCTCGTTCTGTCAGGTGCTGATGCTGGAAATAAAGCTGTTTCCCTGCCACCTTCAAGCTACCAGAAAATCATAGCCTTCCACATGGTCTTCCTCACTTGAAACTTGCTTTCGTGGTTTCCATTAGTTTCTTACCAGGAGAGAATTTTTTAAAAAATATTTCCAAGATTACTAAAGTTTGGGCAACTATTAAATGTCAGATATTATCGTTTCCCTTTTACATTTTGGGAAAATATTCACTGCCCACTAAGTTTTCCTACTAAATCAAAAACATGAAGATCGTGTATTGTTTTTGCAGTATTGCAGGTTGAATATGGGGCTTCCTCACACATGCTTGGCAAAAGCACTACCATTCAGCTATGCTTTCAATTTCTGACTTCTTAATTTATTGGTTAACTGATTTACTTTGGAGACAGGACCTTTTTAAGTTGCCCAGGCCAGTCTTGAATTTGTGACCAGACTCCTAAGTAGCTGAGATTGCAGGTGTGTACCACCTCTTCAGACATTACTTTTGCTTGGAAATAAAAGCAAGTGGGTGTTTTAGTTTCTCTTCTGTCTCTGTGATAAAATACCTGACAAGAAGCAAACTCAGGGGGGGAAGGATTTATTTTGACTCACAGTTCCAGGTTACCGTCCATTATTCTGGGGAAGTCAAATGGCAGGAGCTTAAAGCACCTGGTCACACCTCATCCACAGAAAGAGCAGTAGCAATGAATCAGTGCATACATGCTTGCTAGTGCTGCTCCTTCACTTTTACAGTGTTGGATCACCTGCCTAAGAAGTTGTCCCACACAGAATGAGAGGGTCTTCTCACCTCAACTAAAACTATCAAGACAATCTCCTGCAGATGCTCCCAGAAGCCTATATCCCGGGTACCAAGATGACAGTAGAGACTAATATCACAATGAGTGAGCAAGAATGCCTGTTCAGTGGATGAGTGAGTTTTAGAACATCAGCACTGCAGGCAGAATAAATGCCCTTCCCAAAAGTAATCAATATCCACATGCAGATTCCCAGAAACTTTGACTACATTGTTTTGTATGGTCAGAGTGACCTTGAAAAGTTAAAACTCCTAAGAAGGGGATTATGTGGGTAAGTCAAAGGTAACCCGTGTCCCTTGTAAGTGAAGGAGGGGGTCAGACGGTCAGTGTGAGAGGAGAGACGGGACAGCAGAAGGAGATAGGATGATACAAGGCCACATCTACAAGCTGGGAAAAAAAAAAACCTTGAAAATGGCTTTTCTCTAGAGCCTCCAGAGGACACAACTTGGTACATATTTCATTTTAGGTCAGACGCTACTAGATGTCTGACCCCTGGTTCTGTAGGATAAAAAAATTTATACTGTGTTAACCCTGGGAAGTTGGTAGCAATGTGTGATAATAGTATTCATATAATTTATCTCTAGCTATAGTCCATATAGCAAGTCATTGCTAATAAGCAATAGCCAGAATGACAGTTATTTATTGAACACCTAGAACAAAAGATGTAGTGCAAGATTCTTTATGGTCTTGTCTTATCCATTCTAATTCTCAAAATAGATTGGCATGATTTTTTATTCTCAGTATATAGCTGAGGCAATCAAAGTTTAGAAAAGTTAAGTACTTGACCAAGATTATAGATTTAGCAACCAGAAGAGGAAGGATTTGAACTTAGACTATTTGAATCCATGCCATACCATCTCCCACACTAGTGCTGAGAAACACAGGAAATGGTAGAGAACTATAGACAATCCTGGCTATAAGGATCAATAACATGGGGCGACCCTTCTGGCCTTAATGCCATTAGAAGAACATATCACAGATAGTAAATGGTTTATGGTATATGTTGAATGAGGAAAAGAGAAGGGAAAGCTTGGTTATTCAGGACAGAGCTGAATTCTGAAGGGTTCTGATACACTGACAGCTTATTGGATTCCCCTATAACCTGGGAAGGGGAAAGGCAAAGGAACAGTTACAAATGAACATGAAAATGGGGAATGAAAATAATTAACAAGGTCTGCATGGGGAAAGTCAGAAGATAAGCAAGAAGATAAAATGCTTAATTATTTCTATGGGAAAGGTAACAATTACGGCGGACTCATTTCATCCTAAAAGGCATATTCACATTCATTATGCTACTTAATTTTCACAAACTTTCCATGGAATGAGTATTATTAGTCTCATTTTTACAAAAGAAAAAATTAAACATCCAGAGAAATAAAGTAATTGCTAAGAAGGCACTTAATAAGTTTGAGCCCAAAATTCATATTCCGTTCTTCATTTCTTTTTGCTCTCACAGTAATCTCAGTCTTTACTGGAGTAAGAGCACATTTCCATTAAGGTAAGGAGGACTGGAAAAAGTAGTTAGAGCTGCTGTGGAAGGTGCCAAGTTAGAACACCTAGTAAGGGAGGGTTTGCACAACCAGCTGTTCAAAAGGTGTCCACTGACAACTGTGTAGCTACAGGGATAGAGGAGTTTCAACAAAAACACACGCACTTGTCTTTGCTTAGGGGCCAGCCATTTAGTGAAGAAGACAAATAAATTAAAGACTTGCCATTTAAAGAAAAAGAGAAGAGTAGAGAGCTTCTGTGTATGTGGTAGTTGGTTGTGCATGTTAACTTGATGATTGAAGACTCAAGCTCGGGGCACATTTGTAAAGAATTAGTAATTGAATTAAGCCTTGGGCAAGCCTGCAGGAGATTGTCCGAAGGTGGAACTTTTCCATGGGCAGGTGGGTAAAACGGAGGGAGCTGATTCAGAGAGTTGGCACTTTTTGGTATACATGGACGGACATGCTGTCTGACAAGTGAGGTTGGCCCCTTTCTCAGCATTCTTGTGAACATTGTATGGCCAGTTCCTTGGCCCCTGATATTCATATGAGCTCTCCTAACAAGCTGGACTAAGAAATGTAACTGGACAATCCTAAACCAGAATAAAATCCTTTTGTTTCCATAAGCTGGTCCTGAATCTATCAGCAACATACAGGCAATTTGGAACAGTGCACCTACAACTTTGTTTCTTAAGAGAAAGAAGGAAAACCTGAAACAAATAGGACAACTTAATATCACATATTGCATCTCAATGCGGAGGATACATGATGTCTAAAGCACAGGTGTCTTCATTTCTGTTTGTTTATAATTGTTATGCTTTGGATTCATATCCCACTTGCAGGGCATATTAGGTGCAAGATTGGTGGTCAGCCTATGTTGCTATTGGAAGAATGTACAGCTTTTAAGAGATAGGGGCTAGTGGAAGCTGACAGGTCTCAGTGCTTTTTCTCTCCCTGTTTCCTCTGCCACATGCTCCCCATCATCGTGTTCTGCCTCATCACAGACACAAAGCAATAGACCAATCAACACTGCACTGAAAACTGTCAGTTACTCTTCCCTGTAGCTGTGAGACAACACACAGACTTTGTTTTGCTTACAGTTTCAGAGGGAAGATACAGTCCACTGTGGCAGAAAAGATATGGCAGGTGGCAGAAGTTGGAGGCAGCTGAAGTCACTGCAGACATCATGGAGGGCGAAAGAGCATAGCTGCAGACTGGTAGAGTTGACTACTAGTGGAAACAGGGTGGGGCTACCCACTTCCAGGCCCGTCCCCTGTGAGGAGCCTTCCTCCAGCAAAACTTCACCTCCTAAAGTTGCCATGACCTTCCCAAACATCAACAGCAGCTAAGGATGCAAACATTGAGGCTGCAGGGGACAACTTACATTCAAACCATGACAGAAACCAGAAACCAAGATAAACTTTTCCTTCTTTGAGTCTGGGACTTGTCACAGTGTTACAAGGTAGAAAAATTAACCTTTTTAAAATGTTTCTGTTAACTGTTTGTGAATTTCACACATGCATACAATGCATTGTGACCATATCCCCCATTACTCTCTTTTTTCTGCCTTCCATTCCCACTTATCCACTTCTTCCTCCCAACTAGACTCCCTCCTACTTTCTTATATTTTTTTTAAATGCAGGTAGCCACCACTGCTCTGTGTTCATAATTGTGATGGTCACGTCACTGCTCTGTGTTCATAATTGTAATGGTCACGTCTTATCCAGAAGAGAACAACCCCCTGCCCCATCCTCCATCTAGCTCTTACAATCTTTCTGCTTTTTCTTCTGCGATGTCCCCTGGGCCTTGAATGGGCTGTTACAGATGTTCCTAAATAAATGAATTAAGAGGTGTTAAAATTGTTTTTAAAAGATAATACTATGACATAATACCTAAGTGGCATCATCTAAGCTGGAAGAATAGAGCATTCTAGGACTGGGAAGATGGCTCAGTGGGTAGAGCACTTGTCATGCAAGCAAAAGCGAGTTCAGATCCCCAGATCCCATGTGAAATGCCAGGTGAGTGTGGTAACTTGCCTGTAATTCTAGCCACAGAAGGTAGACCCTGGGAATCCCTAGAGCAAGTTAGCTGACAGACTAGTCCTGTCAGCAAGCTCTGGGTTTAATTAGAAAGCCAGCCTTGAAAGAATAAGGTGTAAGAGTAATCAAGTATGTTTCTGAATGTGAACCTTGGAAGACCACATGCATGTACACACTCATGCACCTGCACATATATGTATATCTAAACACATTCAGACAGACAGACAGACAGACAGACAGACACACACACACACACACACACACACACACACACACATAGCAAAGAAAAACAAAGAACAGAGCATTTCATAACTCAGCATTAGATCTAGATGTTTTCTGCATCAGAAAATGATTATTACAGAAAAACACAACTAATCAAAGTGCAGAAAATAAGTGACTGCAGACAGCTTGAACCTTAACAGGAAATCTAAACCAACTCCCTACCCCAAGTTTGGGGGAACACTGTGGAAGAGGGGGAATTAAGACTGTAAGAACCTAAAGGGGAACAGAGGTGCAGTGAGACTTTACCTGTACCACCTATGAATTCACTGCAGCTATGTGAATCTCAAGACCTACACGGGATTTGCTTGTCCTATCAACACTTCACCATGGAAAAGGGAAGATCTCAGGAGCTCTACACCTCCCTGAGAGTTGAGAAGCGTTAATGCTGATGGTGGGGGAGGGAAGATATTTGACTCATGTTCAGCAAGTGCCCAGGCACATGCCATTAAAGCAAACGAGATGAGACTCAATGGGCCACACATGTGAAAAGACATGAAAGTAGGTAAGGCAAGAAGAAGGACTGTGATGGGAAACGAAGGGGCGGGACTGGGGAATACGGTGTGAAAATATTATGAATTCACGATATTCATGTATGAAACTCCAAAGGAAAATCTATAGTTAACATAATATTACATGTGAGGAAAAACTGAAAACATTTCTTCTAAAATCTGGAATGAGACAAGAGTGCCCACTCTCTCTAAGTCTTAGCTGAAACAATAAAAGACATATATAAAAGGATTAGAAGTTAAATTATCCAAGCAGATATGATTTTATATTTTTTTAAAAACCCAAGTACTGCATCAGAAAACTTTTAGCTCTGATAAACACATTTAGTAAGGTTTTAGGAAATAAAATCAGTGTATAAAAATCTAAAGTTTTTATACATCCTAATGATAAGCCTAATAAGAAAGAAAATAGGAAAAGTGCCTTATTTACATAGCTTTTTAAAAAATGAAGCACCTAGGAATAAACTTAACCACTGAAGTGAAAGGCCTCTGTGGTGAAAACTTTAAGAAATTGAAAGGAAAAAATCAAAGAAGACACTAGATGACAAAAAGACCTTCCATGCTCCTGGATGGACTGAATATTATGAAAATGGCTATGCTACAAAACTTATCTACATATTCAATACAATGCATATCAAAATTCGATGACATCCTTTATAAAACCAGAAACAAATCCTAAAATTCATATGGAAACATAGACTAACACATCATCTGATCTCAAACTACATTACGGAGCCATAGTGAGAAAGACATCATGGCACTGGCACAGAAACAGACATAACTCAAAAAAGAACTCAAAAATAAGCTCACAAATTTTTAAAAATGGCGATAGCCAAACTGGATATCCACCTGCAAATAAATGAACTTAGATCCATGTCTCTCACCCAGTACAAAAATTAATTCAAACTGGACTAAAGACCTTCATTTAAAACCAGAAACACTGGAAGTAAAGGAAAACATTTGAGGATATAAATATAGGCAATCAATTTCTGAACAGAACCCTGATAAAACATTAAACAACTCTAATAATTGATAAATTCAATTACATGCAATTGATGTTATCAACAGAGTGAACAATCGATCTGCAGAATGAGAAAAATATTTAGCTAGCTTTATTTCAGAGAAACAGTTAATACTAAAATATATAAGGATCTGAAAAACCTAAACACCAAAATTACAAAAATCTTAATCATTAAAGGGACCAATTCCTGGAGCCCACATAGTAGAAAGTTTAAACTGACATCCAAACAATTTCCTCTGTCTTCATGTGTACTGTAGCACTATGTGCCTGATTGGCCACCCTCAGATAAATCAATAAGATTTTTTTGTTATTTATTATTTCATTTTTACTTTGTTCTTTGAAACTGCAATGAGACCTATCCTTACCAGACATGCATAATGACTGACATACCAACATGCCCCATAGACTAGCAAGGATCTCAGGAAACATAATTATATGCAGTGGAAACCTTGGGGGCTAGAGCTAGATGGGTGAAGGGGTGTGCCCCTATCAGTGGGCTGCCCAAGGAGGGGCCACTTGGTATGTTACAGAGGCCTGAACCTCCACAAGAATAGACAAGCTAGAGGGAACCCTGGGGCCCATAGAAGCAGAGAGGAAGGAGGGTATGAAGGAGTGTGATGGATTAATGAAGGGAGGGGTGGGGGGATCTGAAAGAGGAGGGAAGAAGGGTGGCAGGAATAACTACTCAGTTTGTAAAACTGAGAAAAAATAAATTATTAAAAAAATAAATGATTGTTATTTGCGTTTATAGATGAGGAAAGTAAGGGTCTACAAGAAGTAGGTATCTTACCCAAGTTCGCATAGCATACTAACCAGAAAAACACTGGATCTGAAGCCCACGCCAAGGTCATTATATTTGGTTTCTGTTGCTGCCATGCCCAATTACCTCAAACTTCCTATCTTCTTACAAATTGAACATGTCACACTTCCTGGGGTTGGGAGCATAAGTATAAAATGAGTCTCACTGAACTAAAGCAGATGCTATACCAGAATCGCACTGTCTAGAGTTTGGAGAAAGCTGTCCCAATTACTTCTAGAAGTATCTACATTCCTGGGCTCACGCCCCCCCACACCATTACCAATGAAGTCACAATGGTACTCTGACTTCTGCTTCCATTGCTACTTCTTCCTTGACAGAGACACATCGTCATAGACTTTTTTTTTTGCACATGCACACAAGTGTGTGTGTGTGTGTGTGTGTGTGTTTGTGGTATGGTGTGCTGTGTGTGTATGTGCGGGAGAGGCCGAGGGTGACTAAGAATCATCCTAAATTTCTCTTCCTCCTTACTGCTTTACTCTGGGATTTCTCATGCTCCAGCTTCCAGGGTCAGAAGTTCAGAACCCCACCTTCATTTCTGCCTGATATTTTTACATGAGATATGGTGTCATAGTGAGATACAGGTATTAACTTGATGGTTGAGGGTTTGAGTTCTGGGCACATTTATAGAGAATTAGTAGTTAAGCCCAGAGCAAACAAGCCAGAGATTGTCTAGTTGATGGGAGAAGGCCCAGTCTGGTGGGTGGAACTGGGAACAGGTGAATAAAATACAGAGAGCTGGTTGAGAAAGTAGGCATCCTTGTGTAAACTTGGCCAGACATGCTGGTCTGACAAATAAGGACCATCCCTCCCTCTGCAGTTACGTAGATATTGTGTGGCCCTGGTGTGAACTCTCCTATCAAGCTGGACTAAGAACTGCAACCAGACTATCATAAGACAATAAATACCTTGTTTCCTTAAGCAGTTTTGTCATGATTTTTATCAGCAACCATGCAGCTGAACTGCAATATCTGGGGATCTGAACTCAGATCCTTTTGTTTTCAAGAAAGACTTCAATCATTGAATCATCTACCAGTTCCCATCATGAACTTTTTGAAACTCATGACAAAGAAAAAAGGTCTTAAAAATAGCCAGAAGAGGCCAGCACCAGGTAAAGACAATTGCCCTACAAGCCTGGTGACCTGAGTTAATCCTGGGCATCCACAGTGAATTCCCAAAGGTCACCCTCTGGCTTCCACTTGTGGACTATGGCATACACATATCTGCACCTATATGCACATATCATGCAAACACACAATAATAATTGCTAGTAATAATAATAATAACTGAAAACAGTCAGAGGGACATTGTGTATTGCCTATAAAGGAACACAATTCTGCACAAAGATGAAAGGAACCAGAGAGAAATGGCACAATAGTTCTTAAGTGTTAGGGGAAAAAAAAGGACTTTCAACCATGCATCTTTGGACACTATCCTTTAGAAGTAAAAAAAAAAAAAAAAAAAAAAGGCAGGGGGGAGGGGAAGATAGTCTAAAATGAAGAAAAATTAATAAGATCTGTTTTTTTGGGAAAAAAATCCTTAAAGAATTGCTGTAGCAAAATCCTTAAACAAAATACAGCATGAACAATAATAGAATAAGACTAGGACGCTCAAAGGCAAAAGAACAAGAACAGGTGGATGGACAGTGGGTAAGTTTGCAGACACTTTCATTTCGTGTGTTTCCTAAATTGTATTTAGTAGTTTAATGCAAAATACTAACATTTATGTGATGTAAAAAAATACTTGAGAATTGTATTTTAAAAGTGGGAAGGATAAATGGAAGTGAGCTTTCAATACTTAGTGTGGGGACTGTGATAAGTTATGCATTTACACTTGAATGCTTAAAGCATCCAAAAAATTATGCAGGATGAAATGCCAGAAAAGGTTGTAAATTAAGGGAAACTGATTTTAAAAAGAAGTCCAAATATTATGAATGGGGAGCGGTGTCCCCTTTTGAACTTTCTCTAATCCCAACCACAGCAGTAAGCTCTATTCTTTGCACTCAGAGAACTCACACCAGGGTACAGGCAAAGTGAATATTTCAAGATTTATTTCAGCAGGTAAGAAGACAAACGCAGAAAGAAGGTAACCCCTCTGGAGTGGAGGGCAGACCCAGCTGAGTGACCACGGCAGCGAGTTGCCCCTAGTATGGACTTGGTCTTAGTCTTTACCATTCCCCACGACACCCCTGCGCCCCAGCCCATGCCTGGGGCTGCCTAGCGTCGTCTCCTTTCTGGAACTTGCAGAGTTCCATCTGTTTCACTTAGACTCATTAGATGCAGGAATCTGTAAGGTGTAACTACCCATGAAGTTGAGAAGTTTACTAAGGAAAAGGGTAGGGTTCCTCGTGCCTCCTCCTCAGGAGGGTATATCACGGGAGCTGCCTGGCGCTCTTGAAACCAGAAGCCAGAAGGGTTTGTGGCTTTTCTAAGGGCCTGGTCCTTCCTCTTGTCTGTCATCCTGCCACTGGCAAACTCTCTTCTTCAGAGGTCCCGCCTTGGCTGTTTTAACCCTAGCAATCATTTTTTAACACTGACTTTAATTCTTGTCATAACAAAGGAGACTGGAAAAAAAAGAAGAAATGGAAAACAAAGGGAGAAGACAGGAGACAAGTAATGAAATGGCTGATTTAAGCCCCAATATATCAATAATAATTTGGTATTATTTTTTAATTTTTTATCATTTTATATTTCTGTCCACACAATAAAGGTTAAATGACATTGATACATATTATAGCAGGCATTTTTTATTAAAAATTTAATTATACATTTTAAAATTTTTTACCAGTTCCCTTCCTCCCCCCTCCTCCCCCTCCCCTTCCCCCAGTGCCTCCCCCCCAATTCCCAGAGAGTCCTTTATTGTGTACGCCTAACTCTCCACTGGGTCCTCCTCTCCGATGACATATAAGGACCCAGTGGCATTTCCATAAGCCCTTTCTCTTGTTCCCCTTAAGCATAAGATCACTACTATGGCTGTCAATCCCTTGCCTCCAGGGGTCTCGGTGCCCTTAACAGATGTATAGCAGGCATTTTTAAAACAAAAATACAGCAAAGCAGCATCATATGTATTAACTGGAGAGATACACAATACATATTGTCAAATTTTTAAAAGTTGTTAAGAATTACAATTTTATATAAAAGAACTGTATATCTACCTCTACATATATGTCTATATAATGAGTATATGTATAATGGAGTATAAAGACATTACTTTGAAAGGTGTTTCAGATAGAATTACTCAGGAGTTTCTCAGGTAGAGGCAAAAAGCTTTTAAAAGCTTTGGGAGGTTTGGGAGCCTGATGCTTTGGGAGGTTTTACTCACCACTTCATGTTTTTGTACTGCTTTAGTGTCTTCATTTTTAAAAATTATTTAAATACTCTGATCTTTGAGGGGAGATGATTGGGTGTCCCATCTGAGGTTGAGTGATTCACACTTATCTGCTCTCTGCTGACCACTAACTATTCTAAGCAAAGTTTATGGGCTAAAGGTTGCCAAATGCACAAATCTGGAGGTTTAATGTTAGTATCTGCATATGAGAGAGAACATGTAGTATTTGTCTTCCTGGGATTGAGTTACCTTACTCGGTATAATTTTTTTTTGCAGCTCGATTGTGAATTTCATGATTTCATCTTTCTTGACAGCTGAATAATTTTGTAATTATATATGTCACCTTTTCATTATATGCTCACTCAATAATCAATTTCAGCTCAAGTAATCTAAATACACCAATTAAAAATATAAAGATTAGCAGAATAGAGGTAAATGGCCCAACAATGTATTGCCTGTTTAAAAAAAATGACTGTAAACATAATTATATTATCTTCCTATAGCTGTTGTAACACATTACAATAAATTTAGTGGATAAAAAAATCTTACAACTGTGTTTCGCAACTGGCGGGGTAAGTGGGACTTACCAGGCTACAGAGAAGGTACCAGTTGAGCAGCATCCCTTTGGAGGATGTACAAGAAGATCCCTTTCCTTCTCCAGCTGCCATTTACTTCCTCTGCTTGGCTTATGGCCTTCTTTCTCGAGTACCAAAGCATCTTCAATCAATGTTCTCTCTGATCTCTGCTTCTGTCATCTTTTTCTGACATTCATGCCTCCTTCTCCCCTTATGAGGCTTCTAGTGACTGCTGAACATCCCTAATAAACTGGACAATCTCCCCTTGTCCAGTTCTTCAATTGAATCACATCTGTAAAATCATTAAGACTCTGGGCAAAAGATGTACACAGACCAATGATTCCTTCACCAACTCTAGAGAGGCCCAGTAAGTGATTTGGAGCCTGATGCTCCATCAGACCTCCATGAAGCCAGAGTGTCAGCAATAGACTCCTCTGTCCACTGCTGTTTAACAGGGAAAAGCCTCTAATGTCTTCCAGATTTCTGCTGGCCCAGGGCTTGGCTAGGGTTGGACATAAACAGAGTAGATTTTATCACAGCAGCTGAAACAGTCACGGAAAATGCGGAGGTGGCACTTGTGGGACAGCCTTACACACTCCATGGAAAATCCCACCGGAGAGAGGAAAGTCATAGCAATTTCATTTTGTTTGTTGTTTGCTTTTTTATTTTTAAAAATGGGGTCTCACTCTGTTTCCCAGGCTGGCCTTATATTCACAGTCCTCCTGCCTCAGCCTCCTAAGTAGAGATTACAGACATGTGCTACCATTCCCAGTAAAGATTTGAGTAACAGCAAAACACAACTAAAATAAATAAAAACAACTACATAAATTGAAGCCATATGCTCCCAGAACATTAAATAACTCATTTTGAGAAACCACAACTAATTTTTCCACAGGTGGCTAATCTAGGAATCAGAGAGACGAAACAGATTACTCTGACCTCTCAAGGGAAATTCTTGGCAATGTTTTCATAAGAAATAGCAATGTATTCATGATGGAGGAAATTATGGAAAGAGCATAGTGCTAAGGATCAATTCCCTCCTACACAATGAGGAGGAACACTAACTTAGCAATTTCTCCCCACAGAAGTACTGAAAGCCAAACTATCATGATACCACATGTTGATTTTTTTAAATTGGGGGACTGAAACTGCTCTATGGTTTATTTATTTATTTATTTATTTATTTATTTGTGTGTGTGTGTGTGTGTGTGTGTGTGTGTGTGTGTGTGTGTGTGTTTTGGTTAGAGAATAACCTGTAGAAGTCAGTTCTCTGTCTCTTCCATGTGGGTTCTTGGGCTTGAACTCAAATTGTCAGGCTTGTCAGCAAGTGCCTTAACCTGATAAATCATCTTACTGGACCCAGGACAGATACCTTTTAAAACTGATGAACAAACAAAAAATATTAAAAATAAGCACAAGCTAATTAGTTCATTAGTAACATTGTAGTAATATTAATTAGTGCCAGCATTGAAGAAACTTCAAGGAAAACTATACAGAAAGAAGGAAGAAAGTCATGGAATCACAGGAAAGAAGAAATCCAATCAGTGGAATAGATGAACAAAGAACTAGGAAAGGATGAATCATATCAAACTCAATGAACAAACAACCCCTGATATAGCGAAAAAGAAACAATGATAATTGAAAAAGCCAAGAAAACAAGCAATAAAATTACAGGAGCTAGCAAAGTTTTCTCAATGATAAGCCTAAATGTAAATGTTCTTGATTCTCCAATAATAAAAGCAGAGAGTAGCCAAATGATAACCTCGTGGGTAAAGACACACTGACTGAAAGGATGGAAGCCAAGTTACCAAGAAAATGGAGGCTCATAACCACTCTGGGTAAGATGGAATCTTAAAGCATTTTTACCTTGCTTTTCAAAGATGGCTAAGGATTTTTAATTTCTTTTAAGTATTTGTTTGGGCATTTGTATTTCTTTTTTTTGGGAACTACCTAGTCAATTCAACATTAACCATTTATTATTTGGAAGACTTGGGATTTGGGCATTAAAATTTTGCAGCTCTTTTTATATTCTAGATATTACTCCCCTGTCTAAGGTACAGTTTAAAAGGATCTAAAGAAGATTTTTAAAAGATGCAACTATTTCCTTTGTTATACAGCAACTTTTTGGTATTGTTTAATCTCGCTTGTCCATTTGGGGGATTATTTGCATATGCTGGTGGAATCTTTTTAAGAAAACCCTTGGCTGTGCCTATTCCTGAACTGTATTGCCTGTATCTTCCTTTAGTAGTTTCAAAATTCAACAATTAAATTGTCTTTGATCTGTTTTTATTTTATTTCTGTGCAGAGTGATATGTAATATGTGATAAACCAGTTTTTACTGAGCCATCTAGTAAAGATGCTCTCTTTTGTCCAAGGTATGTTTTGGACGGTTTTCTCAAAAATTAAATGGCTATAGCTTGTTTGGTTCACTTTTATTATACTCTATTCTATTTCATTTGTCTCTGTAGACAGGACTATTCCTGTATCATGATATTTTTTCTTTCTATGGTTCTGTAGTTTTATTTGAGATCAGGTACCATGATACTTCCAGCATTGCTCTTTCTGCTTAGGAATGGTTTATTTCTTGGCTTGTTTTGTGCTTTTACATAAAGATTTGGATTTTTTTCCCTAGTTCTATGAGGAGTGTTATTAGGATTTGATGGAGATCGAGTTGAATCTATTGACTGCTTTTTTTAATACAACAATTTTCACAATATTAATTCTACTTCTCCATGAACGTTGTTGCAGTTACTGTACATTGTTGTTAATAAACCCAGGACCAAATTCCTTAAAGTAACATAGGTTTTATTTTCTCTTCCGAAAGTCCAGTTACAGTTCTTAACCCAGCTTGGCAGGAGAGTCCACACCAATACCAAGGACCGGGGGAACTGACCACATAATATCCATACATCCATAAGACTGTTGAAAACGGAATAATCCTCACTTCCAGCATGTCTGTCCAAGTATGCCCAAGCTTGCCAGCTCCCTCAATCAGACAACCTCCTGTAGGCTTGCTTGGGGTTTAATTCAATTACCAATTCTTTACAAATGTGTCAGAGCTTCCACCCTTCAACTGTCAAGTTGACACCTGCATCTAACCAAGAGAAACATAGAGGTCTTCCTACTTTATAGAGTCTTCAATTGTTTTCCTCAGTGCATTGGAGTTTTCATTGTAGAGGGCTTTTACCTCCTTGGTTAAGTCTGTGTGTATTTTATTTAATTTTGGTGCCATTTTGAATGGAATTTTTCTCCTGGTATTCCTTTGGCAAGTTTGTTACTAGCTGCTTTGTAGAATGTGTTTATCAGGTCTAAGAGTTTTCTTGTGCTGTGTTTGGGGTTTTTAAGTATAAACGCATGCCTTCAGAATATTGGGATATTGTAACTTCTTTTCATACACATATTCCTTTTTAATTTCTCTTTCTTCCTCATTGCTCCAGTTAAGACTTCAAACACTATTTTGAGAATGAAGACAGTGGGCAACCCTAATCCCGTTTTGTATTTTAAAGATCTGTCTGTCCTACACAGCTGAGAAATGTTCCTTCTGTTCCTAGTTTTTTCAGGACTTTCATCATGAAGTGATATTAAACTTTTTTTAAAATTTTTTTTATTTATTCAATTGTGCATGTGTGTATGTGTGTGTGTGTGTGTGTGTGTGTGTGTGTGTGGTGTGTGAACCACAGGCGAATTCAGGAACCATCATGGACCCCCTCCATCTCCTCCTTGTTTACTCTTCCCTGGGATTCACAGGCTCCGTCCTACCAGGACCGGAAATGCAGGCCGCCCCTGCTTCCGCCTGGCGTCTACATGTGGGGTCTAGGATCCGAACTCAGGACCTTTCGCCTGCAAGGCAGAGGCTTAACCCCTGAGCCACCTCTCCAGCCCCGATGTTGAACTTTTTAAAGACCTCTTGTGTATCAATTGAAATGATCATGAAATTTCTGCATTAAAGGTTATTTAAGTGCTGCACTACAATTTTTCATCCGCATATGTTACACAATCTTGCATCTCTAGAGTGAAACCAGCTTGGTCATGGTGTGTGAAGTTTCTTCGTGTATTTCTGAATCTGGTTTGCAAGAAGTTTACTGAAACCTTTTTCATTCTTCTGGGAAATTAGCCTACAGTTTTCTTTCTTTGCTGAATCCTTATCCAGTTTTGTTACCAGTGTACTGCTGGCCTCATAAAATGAGTTTGGTAGTTTTCCTGCACTTTTGATTTTATGAAACAGTTTCAGCATTTTTTCCCTGTTTTTATACAGGGTCTTATGTAGCCCAAGATGACCTGTCTAGTTATGTAGCTGAAAATAACCTTTCTGATCTTCCTGCCTCAACATCCCAAGTGTTAGAAAGAGATGTGCACAACCATATCCAGCTTAATGCTAGCTTTGAAAGATTTAGTAGATAGGACTGACAAAACAGCTCAGGAGGTGAGAAACATGCTATCATATCTAGTGACCTAAGTTTGATCCCTGGAAGCAAAAATGGTGGAAGAGGACTAACTTCCAAAAGTTGTTCTCTGACCTCTACTTGTGGTCCATGACATGCATGTAATATCTCTCCCCACACTTTTTAAATAAACTAATGAATAAAAGATTTGGTAGAATTCAGCAGTGAATCACTCTGATCCTAAGATTTTGTTGGGAGACTTTTTATAATTGTGTCAATCTCAATGACTGCTATGTATGTTTAAATTGTTTATATTATTTTGATTTAACTTTGATAAGTCACATGTGCCTAGAAATTTATGCATTTTTCCTAGATTTTTCTCAGCCTTTTGGAATATAATTGTTCAAAGTATGCCTTAGTGGTCTTTCAGCTTTCGTTGGAGTTTGTTTTTGACAGCTCCCTTTCCATATGTTTTATTAACTTGGGTTTTCTCTTTCTTTATTTAGACAGGAGTTTGTCAATCTCAGTCACCTTTTCAAGGAGCCAACTCTTCGATTCCATGTATGGCTGTTTTGGTCTCCATTTCATTCATTTCTGAGATATATATATATATAATTTTTTGCTATCTACCCTTTTGGGCTTAGATGTTCTTATTTTTCTAGAGAATTGAGAGCATTTGAAAGTATTTGAGAACTGATGTTTAATGTACATACTCATAACTATAAAATTTTCACATGGCAATGTCTTAGCTGTATATAAAAGGTTCTGATAAATCTTTTTAATTTTCACTTGATGTAGGATATTTTTAATCTCCCTGATTTCTTTATTCTCTCACTGATCTTACAAGAGTTCTTTCTCCATGTGTTTGTATAGTTCTGTAGTTTTTCTTGCTATTGATTTCTGGTTTTATTGCATTGTGGTCTGATAAGATACAAGGAAATTCACTCTTTTGCAAAAACTTAATCTGTGGGGGGCTGGAGAGGTGGCTCAGGGGTTAAGCCTCTGCCTTGCAGGCAGAAGGTCCTGAGTTCGGATCCTAGACCCCACGTATAGATGCCAGGCGGAAGCGGGGGCGGCCTGCGTTTCTGGTCCTGGTAGGGCGGAGCCTGTGAATCCCAGGGCAGAGTAAGCAAAGAGGAGGTGGAGGCGTCCATGGTGGTTCCCGAATTCGTCCGTGGTTCTGCATACACACACATACATACACACATGCGCGCACACACACACACATGCACACAATTGGAAAAAAAAAAAGCACACACACACAAAAAAACTTAATCTGTGGCCTAAAATGAGGTCCATTTTAGAGAAGGTTTCATGGGATGCTGAAACCTTCTGGATGGAAGTGTGTGTGTGTGTGTGTGTGTGTGTGTGTGTGTGTTCATTTAATCTATTATTAGCTTACTTCCAACATTTCTTTGTCGATTTTTATGTTGCATGATTTATGTACAGATTATAATTTGTAGAGGGAGGTTAATGAAATCGCTGTATAAGGACCGATCGACATTTTATGTTTGTTGATGTTTTATGTAGCTGAAAGCCCCAATATTTGATGTACATATATCCCTAATTGTCATCTTCTTGATGAGTTATTCTCTTTATCAATATGGAGTTACCTTCTTTATTTCTTCTAAGCTATGTCAGCTTGTTTCTGCCTTTGTCTTGCTTTACGAATTGGCTCCCATCCTTTGAATCTCTGTCTGTGAATTCCTTCAGTGTTGTATATTTCTTGAAGTCAACAGATAATTTTATTCAATCAGCTAATCTGCCACTCTTTTATTGGTGAACTGAAACCATTAATACTTAATGCTTTCATTCAGAAATGTTGAAGTTACCCTTCATATTGTTTAATGAATACTGGATCCAAAAAATTTAGAGGAACAAGAGTGTGTGTGTATATATATACACACATATATTTCTAGTTTTACAAGCATATTGAGAACGTATCCCTGCTTCTCTCCATCCCCCTCCCACCCATTCCCCTTCCCTTCCCTTCCTCAATACATCCTATTCTCTCTCAACCTCTGTCTGTCTGCTTCCATGGATCCCAGGATTCACTCTGGTTTATCTACTTTTTTTTAAATTTTTCTACTTTTACGCATATTGAATACTTGTCCCTGCTTCCATCCATCGTCTCTCTTTCCCATCCCTCCATCAATCCCGCCCTCCTGCCTGTCTGTTTCTATGGATCCCAGGGTTGCCTCTAGCTTTGTCTACTTTTGTGGGGGTTCAGGTCTCTGTGGCTTGTCAAGTTGCCTTTTTTCAGGCTACCCCACTTATAGGGGTATTTCCAAGTTTTGTTTTTTTTTTGAACTTACAATGCTGGTTATATATCATAGTCCAACTTGCCAGAAGAGTTTATATCAACACGAGGAGACAAGGGACTTGTCACACTGTATCCACAGGAATAACTGTAGAGAGATGAGCAAACCTCACTTGCCAGCCTGTGAGTCTGCCAACGTCTGCAGAAATATGCCAAACCACTGAGCCGCTCTCCCCATCTTATCTACCTATTATATCTACTATGGCCTGGATCTTCCCTCCACAGGCTTGCTCAGGGCTTGCTGTAACTACTGGTTCTTCATAAACATGCTTAAAGGCTCAGCCCTCGATTTCAAGCTGACACCTTGGAGCTTACAATGAGCAAGTCTTGAGAACAAATGTTTACATTGTTAATTGCTAGGGGAAAGAAAAGATGAGCCATGTATAACAAAGAAGTGAGAGAGAAGCACTCTAAGGAGTTACAAACAGACGTTGACCAGATAAACAAAATGGCAGCAGTAAGGACAAAAGTCACTGAGACCAAGAAGCAGCTGGGAACAAGAAAACAAAGGCTCCAAACTACTGGAGAAAAAATTTTGAACCTAAGGAAGATGATGCATCAGAAAATACATCTTTGTTAGCATTAATGATCATAGTGACCTGAGTATAAGGAAAAACTGAATTGCTTCCATGCCTGGAGCTTCTGACATAGCTCCACATGGCCACAAGGACAAGCCTACAAGTGAATAAATGAGAACATTAAACTCTATTTCCAATCAGTTTTTTAGTTTTCCTTTACAGTATGCTCAAATGCACTGGGTAAGATATAGCAACAGAAAACTAACTAATGTTCATAAACTATTTCAAAACATAAGAGAAAGGTGGAAATTGGGTAATGTGAATCAGTGAACAAATAAATGTGAGGTTTCGGATGAGGCTGAATATAGCAAAAGCTTTTGGTAGTGTTATTGACATTCTAAATATACACAAAGTTGTATTACCCCATATTTAAAATGTAGGTTTTGTCAGTTTTTTTGTAAATAGAAGATCCTCATCCTAAATCTCAACCTTCTTACTTAGTGTCAGTTAACAAACGGTATATATGCCATGAGATTTCTGCTTTCCTGATAGCTTATCTGTAAATCCTTTGTCAAAGACCATTCAGATCTAAAGGCTATAAAGATGCTCCCAAAACAAAAGATATTTAATTATAGCTAAATTACTATAAACACTTATTAACCTGACAGTTATCCACAATTTGCTTAAATGTATGAAATATTTCAGGAATGAAAGAGAAGATATATATCACTCTGAAATAGATAATTTTAGACTCATTTAGTAGGTTAAACTACTACTTTGAAAGCTTAAGCTTTGGTTCTGGGTTAATCACGACAGGCTTTTTTCTCTCTAGCATTGACATTTAAGGATATAATATAGTTCATTTAGCTGACAGAATTAAAATGTTTCCTATAACAAGACAGGTATTATCATCTCCGAGTAAATTTGAAATTCTTCTGCTTTGTGGAATCCTTTGTTGGTTTTCATTATTGCTGATGTTTATAAGAAATTACTGTTGAGAAATGTTGGAGAGGATGTGGAGAGAGGGGAACTCTCCTACATTGCTGGTGGGAATGCAGGCTCATACAGCCACTCTGGCGAGCTGTCTGGAGATTCTTAAAGAAATTAAAGATTGAAATGCCATATGACCCTGCTATTCCACTTTTGGGAATAACCCCCCATACAGCAGAGGTTCACCTCGATAGCACAAGCATGACCATGTTCATAGCAGCACTGCTTACAATAGCAAAGTCATGGAATCAGCCCAAATGTCCAACAGTTGACGAGTGGATAAGGAAACTGTGGTACATCTATACAATGGAGTACTACTCAGCCATCAAAAATGATGAATTACTGGAATTTGCCGGGAAATGGATGTCATTAGAAACAATTATATTAAGTGAAGTATCCCAGACCCAGAAAATTAAGCGCCGTATGTACTCCCTAATAGGTGGCTCCTAGTACCAAACCCACCTAGCCCACCTAGAGACAGTAATTCCAAGGATTATGAACAGGAGGGATGGGGTAGGAGGGCCACACCAGAAATAAGGAGAGAAGTGACCATGTTACAGCAGGGAAAATAGGCCTCCACCAAGGACCCAAATAAGTAATGAGACATCTGATTAAGTTCACAGACTCTTGTTCCTGATCATTTACTACTGAGGGGGTGTGATCTCACCAGAAGAGGAGGGCATATAGTCTGGCAGATAAAAAGTAACCATTTTGCAAATGGGTGATAGACCCCTCCCTTACTATGGTTTCCCACTTTTATTACATCTACCTTTGAATGTGCTTTTATCACAAGACTCTAACAGCTTTTTGTCTCTGGCCAGGGGGTAACATACAATGCCCACCAGGATGGAGTGAAGGGCATTGCAGGAGCAGCAAAACTGCAAAAGAAAATCAACAAACCATAATCCAGAACTTCAGAGACTCTATATCAACCACCTAGAACTAGGCCAGCTTAGTCTCTCCCCATCCTGAAGCTCAGGGAAATTTGCGGAAGAGTGTAAGAGCAAAAGGATGGGAGGAGCAATGATATGTAAGATACTCTACACTAGTTAGGGCTGAAGCAATCATAATTGGACTTTGCATGCCCTGCGCATTGTCCAACACACTGTTGACCTCACAAAGTCTAGCATCTGCTAAAGGCACCAAGATCCTTGGAGGCAAAGGATTGGCAGCCACAGCAGTGCTCCTATACCTAAGGGGAACACGGGAAAGGGTTCAGGGAAAGGCCACTGGGTCCTTGTACGTTATCGGAGAGGAGGGCCCAGAGGAAAATCAGACATGCACAAGAAAGGACTCTCTGGGAATTGGGGCGGGAGGCACTGGGGGATGGGGAGGGAGAGGTGTGGGGAGGGGGAGCACGGAGTACGGGGGGAGGAGGAGGGAGGGAGGGAACTGGTGTACCTAATAAGTTTGTATGAGCTGAAATAAAAAAAAAAAAGAAATTACTGTTGAGGTGGCAAGATGGCTCAGCAGATAAAGACACCTATATGCAAACACGGCAACCTAGGTTTGATTCCAACAATTCACATGGTCGAAAAAAACTGACACTTCAAATTGGTCTCTGACCTCCACACCCTCCTTCCACACACATACATAATGGCCTGCACACCTACCCCCTCTCCATCTCAAATGAAGAATTTCGAAAGCAAAATAAACTACTCTGTGAATACATAAAAAGTAGATTTAATTCTGGGTCTATTTTTAAACTACATGTGGTTCTCATAAAGTATAGTTTCTCTTACAAGCTTTTATTTGGGAAAGGGAGAGATTTAAATATGTGTGTCTGCAAGTATTTGCTTTCTTCTGTTTTTAAAAATATAATACTTATAATAGGTAAAGTTTTAAAAGCCATTAGGTAAATATACTTAATACCAATTAAAATCTATAGTCTTATTTTGTAGTGACAATAAAAGGATAAAAACTATTATATATAATCATAAATTCATTGTATCTATGTATAAAATTTTCAAAAATTAAAAAAAAACTTCAAAAACCTATTAAATATGATTGCCTATTCATGTTGTATTAGTTACATTAGGACAAACAGATGTTGTAACTTTTGAGTATATAAAGTGCTGAATAGAACATTACATTGCAAAAGATAAGGTATTAAGGCAGCTTCTCTGGGGGTTTTCAAAACTTGAAGAGTACATAGCCAGTTGAACATGTGGATGTTTGTCCTTCCTGTGGTTTACCCCGCATTGGACAAGTACCTAATGTCTACCACAGTGTCTTCACATCTGCAACTTTCCTTTGCGTACCAGCAGCCTCTGCTGGCCGCACTTAGCTTTGCTGAGCAGGTTCTCCTACCCTCCCAAGACTCTTCAGGTCATACCCTTTAGTGTGGCTAATGTTTCAGCTGGGCTTGTCTGGTTAGGGGGAGGAGCAGGGGAAACATGTTTATATTGGAAGTAACCATACATCTGAAACCTGTACAGGCCGAGAATGTGTCTTTGTACTTTCAAGATCTCCTGGTTATTAACCACACAGCTGAAGAGAAGCTGCTGTGGGTGTCATGTATACCCCCTAGAACTTCAGCGTTCTCGGGCTCTACGACAGTGAGCCACAGAAAAGTGGTAACAGATTTTAATCCACCCTCTGGCCTTGGACTCTGAGCTTCCAAAATCCAGGGTTATTTCAGTTGATGAGATCTGCTCCTGCCCTCTGAAATAGAGCTATTTTGCCCTTTGAACTCCTGCCTGAACTCAGCCTTCTGCCACCTATTACACTCTTTGGCTTGTTAGCATCAGCCCTCCTGCCTCTCTTGTTCTTCCCTCACCCAGGAGCTACGAGGACCCAGTTGACAGTCTCTGACCTGCGCTTGCTCCTTGATCTCAGGCCCACAGAGCGCGGCTCAGATTGTAATGACACATTCTCTCTCAAATTACAACCACTCACTGCCCTCTGAGTCACACAGCATGACAGAATGGGATTTCTTTCCTCAGCCAACTCATCTATGAGGAGAATTGTCTCACAAAAGTCTGAAGTTATATTCGAGGCTTGTGAGGCGGGGGATTTTCCTAAGAAAGGACTATTTCTCTCCTCTGACTTTTCTTCTGAAAGTGGTATCTGCTTTTGCCCCCACTGCCAGGGAATGGACTGCCTAAGGCTGGGTTGTCTTACTTTTTCACATTGACCATCTTTTTCTTCTTCTTTTCAGGTATGCTTTCCCTTTGTAGGATTCCAAAGCTCTTCGTCTCTTTAAAATAGAAATGATTATGTCTTATTCTGACTCTGCCACTCACAAGGAGGCAACTTCGAGACTACCATCTTACTCAGAAATTCGGAAAAAAAGCTCAGCAAAGGTATCATTAAAAGAACACCAATAACTCACAAAATCAATGCAAGAACTGACAAAGGGATTTCATGAAATTAAAAAGCTTCCGTGCAGCAGAGAAAACAACAGAATGAGGACACAGCTTACAGAACAGAAAAAAAATCCAAATATATATCTGAGAAGGAATTCATATGTAAAAAATGTAAATGAAACCAAATCACCCAATCAATTGATGAACAATGAATGAACACAGTTAAAAAAAATGAAGATTTCAACATCCCTAGTTGTCAGAGGAAATGTCAATTGCGATTGCATCGAAATTCCATCTCACATTCAGAGAGTCTATCACCATACAAAAGACAACAAACGCTGGTGAAGACTCAGGAGCAAAGGAAACTTTACACACTGCTGACATGAATGTAAAACATTGCGGCCACTACAGAGAGCAGCAGAGAGGTGCTGTGTTCTGAATGTGAACTGTAGGCTCATGAGTTCAAACACTTGGTCCCTAGCCAGTGTTACTGTTTGGAAGGTGCGGAACTTTTAGGACTTGTCTCCCTAGAGGAAGTGGGTCATGTCGGGGGGGGGGGGGGAGAATATGTGAGGTTTCCTAGCTTAACTCACTTCCTTTTTCTCCATATGTCCTTGCTTTCTCCCCTCTTTATTCTCTTCTTGCCACCATGCCTTCCTCACCATGATATTCTCTGACAGCCATAATAAATCTTCTTTCAATTAAGTTGCTTCTTTTCAAGCATTTGCTCATAGCAACAAGCAATTAATACAGAAAAAATTCAAAAAGGTAAAAATGAACTATTGCACAACCCAATTATACTATTCCTGGGTTTACACCTCAAAAAATCTAAGTTAGCATACCATGGAGATACTTTCACATCCATCTTGGCTAAAACACTACTTGTAATATCCAAGAAATGGAACCAAGCTAATGGGCCATCACTAGATGGGTGAACCAAAAAAAAAAAAAGTGTGTGTGTATTTATTGAGCCATAAGAAGAATAAAATTATGTCATTTTTAGGAAAAGGAATGGAACTAAAAATCGTGGTAAAGGATATAAATCAGACTCAGACAAATACCACTTTTTTCTCATATGCAGATTCTAAATTTAAATAAATAAATTCACAGGAATATATAATATAAAAGTAGACAGAGGACTATCAGGGCAGTGTGAAGGCAGTCTAAAGGAAAGGGGAACAATGGAGGAGAGATAAATATCAAATATCTTTTTTGATAAATGAAACAAAGATTGAATATCTATGATGTGGAATAAGAATGGGGACTCTTGGAAAAAGAAGAGGGCCAAAGGAGAGGGAAGATAGCACAGGGAAGGGAAAAGAAGACATGCATGAACACAGGGCACTGTTACACATGCATAAAAGTGATGAAACTCATGATTTTTTATGCTATATAAAAATAACTCTAAAAGATCAAACCATAAAAAATTAAGAAACTAACATTCAGAGAGTTTAGTCATGAGTGGTAAGTGTGTGTGATCTTAAATTCTACAACTTTGAATTTATCCTTTATTGCTATAGTATATTTGGGTAAGCGGACATGTGGCTATTTAAAAATTAAGTCGGACACTAGTGTGAGTTCTGCAGATAGGCACAAGGCTTCCTCTTAACACCTTCAGAGCTAGCACTCTATCTGCAGCATAAATGACTGGAAGGTAAGGAATCAGTCAGGAAAGTAGGTGACAAAGAGCAAGTAAGTTAGTAGCTGTCATGGTTAGGCACAGGTGTCAACTTGACTGTTGAGGGTTTGAGCTCTGGGCACATTTGTAGAGAATTAATGGTTAAGCCCAGAGCAAACTTGCAGGAGATTGTCTAGCTGATGGAGAAGGCCCAGCCATGGTGGGTGGGACTAGGCTCTGGAATAAAATACTGAAAGCTGGTTGAGAAAGTTGGCATCCTTCTGTTTACTTGGCCAGACATGCTGGTCTGGCAAGTAAGGATTGTCCGTCTCTCAGCTGTTATGTGGTGATGGTGTGGCCAGTTCCCTCAGCCTGGTGTTGGTGTGTGCTCTCCTGTCAAGCTGGACTGAGAACGGTAACCAGACTGTCATAAGAAAGTAAACTCCTTGTTCCCTCAAGCTGTGTGATGGTCATTTATTAGCAACTATGCTGGCGAACTGCAACAATAGGCATTCACTTGCTGATCTTTATATTTTTTTCCAAGAACCAGCTCGAGCAATTACCCATTACAAATTAAGAACTCGAGATTATAAAAATGTTTAAAAATGTCCCTTTTTTGCAAATGTGTGAGGGGTGTATGCATGTGTGTTTCCAAATAGGTGGGTGCAAGTGTGTGTGTGAGGGCACATGTTTGTGTGGGTCCAGAGTTGATGATGTGTACCTTCTTGGATCACTATCCAGTTTCTTAACTCAGTTGAACCCAGAGCTTGCTAGTTAGCTAGGCCACCCAGCCAGCTGGCCCTGGGAGTTTTTGGTTTTAAATCCCAAGTGCTAGCACTACAGGCAGCTGCCATACCTAGCCAGCTTTTAGGTATGGGAATATAAACTGCAGTCCTCATGCTGTGGGATGAATGTCTTATCCAGAGCCATCTCCCCAACTTTCACTTTTTGAAAAAATCATTTGTTGGTGTAGTGTAGGGAGTGGCACACATGTGCAGTTCCGTGGACAACTTTGTGGAATGCTTCTTCCTTCTACCGTATACGTTCTATGGATGGAACTCATGCCCTCTCTGTGTTCTTGAGCCTTGCTTGAGGAGTTATTTCATTGGGCCCTCGATGCTTGTAAAATTCTTATGCAGAAAGAGGCTCTGTTTTAAGTATAGGGACCATTAAGGGTTAAAAGAGTCAGCAGGAGCACATCTCCTCATCCAATCCCTGTGGACAAAAATTAAGGTCAGAATTGTGCTTGGGTGCTAGTTCTTAAACTAAATTATCTAAAACAGAAGTTAATGTCAATTAACCTATGCTCCTTCTCTCAGGCTGCTATAATAAATACGTGACCCAAACCATTCTGAGGAACAAGAAGATCCATGCATACGATTCTAGATTACAATTATCAGCATAGCAGGAGAGTGGTACCAATTTCAGGAGCAGCAGGAACTGCCCAAACCATATGTACAGGAAAAGATGCGAGAGAAGCAAGGACCAAAGCATACATCTAGCTTGCCAATCTGCCAATTTGCCAACCAGCAATCTCTCTCCATCTTATCTACCTGACCAGGGAATGATCCCAACCATTATGAGCTGGGTCTACCCATATTAATTAGATAAACTCCTATAGACCTGCTCAGAGGCTTATCTTAACTAAATAATTCTTCATAGGTGTGTGTAAAGGCTCAGGTCTCAATTATCAAATTGACACCTAAAACTAACTGCCACATCATCCTATTAACTACTTCTGATGCTCTTATTTATTCAAAACATACCTTTTGAGCAATTATGTCCAAGGCACTGTCCTGAGTAGAGAGGATTCAATAGTATTCAAGACAAAGTTGCTGCCCACAAGTTTACATTCTAGCAGGGGACACAAAGAGAAAAAGAAACAAAGGCACAATCTTAAGCAGTAATATGTGTTGTGAGGAGTCAAAATCAGGGAACAGAGATTCTGAGAGTAGAGGATAGAACAGAATGTCAGAATGAGTACACAAGCTTGGGAAAGCACACTCCAAGCAGAAGAAAGAACAAGACAGAATCCTGCTGAAGGAACCAGTTCACATGTTTGAAACATGACAGAAAGCCACTGCACAACTATCAGGAAAGTGCATTCTCTCACCTTATCACTTTAGCTGCTGTGTGGAGAATATGAATAGGAATATGAATAAGATATGCATAACAGGCCAATATGTGATAATAAACAAGAAATAAATTCCTTTCTGAAACCATTTTAAAGATTTTTAATATACCCAGTAAATTAATCTGGATCATGGGTCACCTTCTAGTCTGATGATTCATCCCAAGCAGAGATTACAAGGAGATGATACACACCTTCTTCCCAACATTACGATGCTACCATAATAAATTAATTTCATAATCTATTCATGTGATTAGTTGAATTTTGAATTTTCTAAAAACATCAAAGATGAGCCTTCAAAATTACACCCTCTTAAATAGAATATTAGCTCATATGATTAAAGGCTCCAAACACATTTTCTAGAGGGTTCTGGTAAAACATTTTTCTTTCACATATACAGTCCAAGTAGCTCTAACCTTAATCATTTTTCAACTTTTAATCTCTACACACTTGGCATATTCTGATAACATTGACAAGCTAAAAGCAACACTGAGTTGTATGCATAGTGATTGCTTGCAATTAGCCATGATTTAGGCTGAGAGTAGACTGATCAGCTGCCCCAGAGCAACATTTCCACGCTTATTAAATAAGTATCTCTCCAGAGAACTTCAGATCACAAAGCAGCAACAAGACCTGCAATATATGTACCTTCCTTTGCCAAGCAAAGTCTTAAAAGAGTGAAGGTGCTGATAATACCAATTCTTGAGAAAAGAGACAGTTTGGTCCCTTATTACACCAAGTAGCTATGTAGGAGGGCAATTATATAGATAAACAATGTCCAAAGAAGGCACATTTCCACCTTCTGTAAGGGAGCCTTTGAGCCCACTGATACTCATTCAGGACATAACCACATACTAACAGAAAAGTGTGAGTAACCTCTTGCACATTCTAGTAGACTTAATCAGCTATTTATTCCATCCCATCCCTTTAAACTGCATTCAGTACATAGTGACTATTAGCGACCTCATATAGTCTCTCAATATGACATGGCTTATATTATTAAACCTATTCATATGAAGACAAAGAGCTTAATAATATTTATGTGCTTAATCACAAAGCAAGTAATGGGATGCAAACTCAGGTTTATTTCATTTCAAAGTCTGGGCATTCCTCTTGTTATTTGGATGCGAAATCTTTGATATGTAATAATTTCTCTCTTTGACCTTAAATGTACTTACTGTTTTAAGGATTGTGGCAAAAATCTTAATGATATTTTGAGGAGAGAGAAATAATGAAAAGTATTAATATATTCTTGGGTTCCTTGTTCTACTTTATTCATATTTGACTGTCAAATAAACACATGTAGATATATATATTTATTGTAATTAAAATTAAAAGCCAAGATAAGCCAAAAGATCGATCTGTAACCCATGCCCTACAGATATCTCTAGCTCAATTTGACCCTAGAAAGACTAAGCAAGCCAAGGGTTCTGAGTCTCTCTCTCCTTGTCATAGAGTATACTCCCAAAGTCAAAATGGCCCCCTTTTTATCAGAATGATGAAAAGACATCATCATTTTAGATTTTGGCAATAATCACTTTTAGATTTGTTTTGATACTCATAAAACACATTTTGGCATTGATATGATGGGAAGTTGAGAAATTCAAATTCTATAAATCACAAACTTTGTCAAGATAGGCAGGTAATTTCATCTTTACTGAAAACAGCAAATTACATAGTCTTGGGCTATTGGTATAGCTTGGTGTAAAATGCTTACCTAGCATCTGTGAGACTCTTGAGTTCTATTCCAGAACTGTAAAAGTCTCTTATTACATAATAATTAGCAGTACATTTCAGAGATGGTTTTAACCATCATATTTAAGACAGGCTAGCAGATATTTCCTCAAAAAGTAAGGAACTTCAGAAGAATAAAACATCTTGCCCTTACCACATGCCTCACATTGCAGTTTGTCTTCGTGTTGCTGATAAATACACCACCAAACTTGAGGAAACGAGAGATTTATTTCAATTTATGATTCTGGTTATAGTTCATGGTCCAACTTGGTAGCAGACTTCATACCAACATCAGGAGCTGAGAGAATTGGCCACATTATATTTATAAAAATTGCTGAGGGAGGGGCAAAATGTCCCGCCTGCCAGTCTGTCAAAGTATGCCAAGGACTGAACCGGCTCTTTCCATTTTATCCACCTGCCTTGTCCCCATGGCTAAATCTTCCCATTTCAACTAAATAGTCTACCACAGGCTTTCTAAGGCCTTGCCTTAAGTACCGATTCTACACAGAAGTGCCCAAAGCTTCAGCCTTCAATTGTCAAACTGGCACATATCTACCACTCTACATGACTTGGGTAGCAATCTCCGTGGGATTTATTATGCATAAAATGAGAATAAGGACTATTCAGAAAGATCCTTAGGAAATACTGTGAAAATTAAACTACTTAAAACATACAATGAGCTTATAATATCTTGTATATGGAGAACAACTTTTAACAGGATAATCAATTTGAAATTTTAGGATTTGTCAACATTCTTTTATAAGCATGTTTCCTTAAAATATCTATTCCTAGGAAAGTAAAATAATTGTAAGTAAAGCAAGACAATAACATAGCTTTAAGAGCATTGGTACATTTATCAAGAATTGACATTAGGCTCTACTTAAGACAGGAACAAATAGTTCAAAATGTGTGTGTGTGTGTTTGTGTGTGTGGTCAGAGGACAACTGTGGAGTTGGTCTCTTCTCCCTTTAAGTGGGTTCTAGGTTTAAATTCATGGTAGGAGTTTGGGAGGGCATAGTTCAGCAATAGTGCATTTGGTTGGCATGGGATCAACCCCCAGCACCAGAGGGTCTTATTACACAGACTGACCTTGAACTCAGTTTGAAGTCCAGGCTAGCCTCAAACTTTCGACTGTCCTTCCTCATCCCCTCAAGCATTGGAAGTATGGGAATGTGATACTATTCCTAGGAAAAAGAAGAGGAAGAAAGGAAGAAGGAAGGAAAGAAAGAAGGAAGGAAGGATTTACTTCTAATTACTAACTTCCTCATTTTCACAATTTTCTTCACCTTCCTTTCCCTAGCCCAAAAGAATGAAGATCATGTGAGTTTGCTTCCTACCCTTTATAACTCTTCTCCCATCCTAAAGATGTCTAGAGGACAACCTGATGGTAGAATCAACCATATGACAGTCTATGATGGACTGATTCACTTTTCCCTGCAATGTCTCTAACATACATTTCCTCCAGAAGCTGTCTTGGTTACAAAGTTGTGTTCCTCTCTCCCAGGCCCTGAGATGTGAGGAAGAGAATGAATTTTGTTTTCTTGTCTTGCCAACCATCAAGAAGACAAAGAACAAGAGGTGCTGGAGTTGGTGTGCACCTTTCACTCAGTTGGTGGGAATGTGAACTACTCTAGCAACTAAGGAAATTAGTGTGGCGGCTTCTCAGAACATCAAAAACAGATCTACCATTTGATCTAGCTACATATTATATTAATTATATTATATTTACCTATTATATTATAGCATTTCCGATATTTATGCAAAGGCCTGTAAGTTAATATATGTCATAGAGATTCTTGCATATAAATGTTGACTGTGACACATTAGCCAAAATCCGTAATAGCCAACAACAGAGAACTGCATAAAGAAAATGTGGTATATATATTCTTTAGTTATAATGAAGAACAAAGTTACATACGCAGAGAGATGGATACAACTAGAGATCATCATAAGTGAATAACTCCATTTTTCAG